>VJMY01000696.1:0-37620 GCA_009869795.1 Neelides sp. FZ-2019 | reverse complement strand
GTTTTTCCTCTAAGATGACGTTTGAGTGGACCGAATAAATAGTAGTCGCTGGGAGCCAGATCAGGACTATAAAAATATTGAACGGCATCGCCCACAACTTATTGATAGCCCTATTACTTTTCAATCAATTTCCCATCTTGACATAGAGAATAAGCTGGGGCAGATCGAGGAAAAAGTCCTTCAGCTCGACAGAGGATGTGCGTGAGAGCCGTTGTTTCTCCAAACATGATTTCATTCATTTCCCCCTTCACTTTGTTGTATAAGCTTTGAATCTGGAGCGTGACTTCGTTGGACGAGTGAGTAGCCTAGAAAAATGGCATTTGAGCTCACTTATTCTAAATAGTAAATGAAATTGCATAATGTTTGAATATCAATCTTACATTTTCTGACAAAACTTTGGATTTTCCCATGTCCATCATGAAAATCCATTTGGCCCTTCGATTTATTTCAGTCATGAACAATTTTGAGCTTTTCTCAATTTCTTGAGAAATGTATGAAGGCAAATGAATCAAATTGGATGTTGCTAAATATTAAAATTACAAGTTATAATTTGGCAAACTATATGAAAGGATAATCGATTAAATATATAGGAAATTATTTTTTTAAATGTGTAATTAAAATATTAAAAATTACGTATTCCATAAAAAGTTATTTCACAAAAGAAAATATATATTACCTGCTTTATACATGATATTTAAACAATTTTGCACTCCATATAATTTGGTAGGGTGAATCCATTTGGTGAGTGTGAGTCGAAACACAGCTTTGAGCAAACTTATAAACAATTCTTTATGACCCTAAAATCCATAATAAGGATAAAGAATAGAATAGTCCAAAAAACTTTATCAAAATTCTTATTCATTTGCTTACGAGAATTGAGTCAGGAGAATGTGTGATGATCCTTTCAAAGAAAATCTTAATAATGTCAATGACATAATCAGTGACGTAGCTCTGAGTTTGAAAGTCGGATTCTGCTTCAGAAAGAGGCGCGTTAGCAATGCTCACAATCTCAGGTAAGAAATGATTTTCGAAAATTGTCCAAACTCTATTGGAACTATAAACGCTTCGGACGTCAACCTCCGTGACCAGAAAAGCGTGGAACAAAAATCCCAAGTATGCTTCTTTCACCTGAGAAATTGAGAGAAAAGAGGTGAATGAATTCCTTTTTAGTTGTATTATTTTTATATTAATCTCCTACATCTTTGGGATATTCGACGCTGCAAAGAATTGACACAATTCGATCCAACGGAAGAAGCGTTTGGCACATCGACTCAGTATACACGTTTTTTCCAATGGTGCAAAACGTGAGGAGCATTACCAGTTGAATATGAAAACTAGGAAAAAGGAAGAAAAGATATGAGAAAAAGAACAAATAATCTATATGCATTTTAATATCAAAATTTGCAGTTACGATGCAATATCCTTAAATCAAATTGCACAAATATACTATTTTTTAATTATTAATTTACTTGAATTTTTCTTTTTCGTTTGGGAAAGTATAAGTTGAAAGATTTGAAGTATTTTCTTGAGCAAATCCCAGAAACCTCACAACATCTTCATGGAATATGGCAAGCTATAATATAAAAACGACTAATTATACCGTTGGTTCTTTTTTGGCAAAATAAGAAGGTATAATTATTAAAAAGTGCATTGCTTGCCTGATAAACCACCGTTTCTTGATTTCGCCTCACGATATATTCCTTTGGGCCCACGATGCTCTGGAGTGTAATGAGATACTCCGAAGGCGACTGGGTGAATCTTTTCCTTTCCAAAGCGTTGACTCGAAACACACGTTTGACCAGGAGCTCAATTGTCTTCTCCTTTACTTTGGCACAAAGTCCGACGTTGTCCTTGTACACGACTTCGATCACTTTGGCTTCTCCGACCTTTCAATTCCCGTGATTAAAATTCATCATCATTTTGTGCCAACCTTAGATTTGACATTAAAGAACCTCAAATCCCGTCTACTCAAATTAATCTCCGTCTTACTTCGATTCCAATGAGCGTATCAATGTGATTGGCAACGATGGCTTGGTTCTCTTCATTCCCCATGCAATAAGCTTGTAGGAACTCGCTGATTTCTTGTTGCACACTCAGGTTGAGCTCCGTCATTTCCTCGCTCGGGCGTTTGACGAGTTTCAAGACTTCGATGACAATTTCCTCAACTTTGTTCTCTCGCAAGAGGTATTGGTTTTGCCTATTGGAAGTCACGGTTCCATCAGGAGCAATATTCTCACAGAGACGTTTCATCTGTTGAAGAACCTTTAAGCAACAATAAGAAAATGCCCAAATTAAAACCCTATTTAATCAAGAACAGAAGCATTTACACAAATATAGAATTTTAATTGGTAAATCCTTACATCTGAAATGGCCATTGAGTGAGACATGAGCGGATATTTGAAAGAGGGAGATCTGGTCAAATAACTATGTCTTTTCGTCACGCGCTCGTCTTTCATGTCATTGGCCAATATCTCAATGTCGTTCATGAGTGACTCGTCTCCTTCGTCCAGGCTCACACCTTGCTGTAATTACATGAACTCAAATCAAAAACAAATAGTTTATAATAATGTAATATTAAAGGCATTAAATAAATCATTGAGTCAAAAAGATTTGTTTTAAAAATTTCGAATTCATCAAGTACTGTCATGTGTGAAAGAAGTTTCTTGGATTTTCCATTTTCTTTCCTAGCTTTAGCCTTCTTGACTGCTACTGACAAAGTTTCGAGCTTGACTTTGATGTCTTCTAACATGAATTCATCATTTTGATTGCTCAAAATTTGGACCTGGAACAAGAACAAAAATGAGATTTATTCATCTTTAATTAAATATATTAGCTTAAACCCGAGTTAAATAAAAATGAATGTATTTACTTTTTCTAAAGCTTTAAAAAGTTGTTTGAGCTGATTAAACGTGGCCACGAGAAGTTTTACGGCACTTTTGAATAAAGGATAGTGGGCATTTGAAACATTATAGAGCAATTGCTTCAGGAACTCCCGATCATCCCTGAAAAAATAAATATTTAATTGTTTAATTCCAATGGAAATTTCCAGTGGCGGAAAATGCACTTTTCGTACCAAGAAGATTCATTGTTATTGTTGTTCATTTCATCATGGCTTTTAAAAATGTTATCAATGTTATTGACAGCGTCAGAGAAACATTTGGAGAACGTTTCGAATTCGAGGCTTGAGAGGCTCTTGCCGCTCTCTTCTTCGCGTTTTAAATTAGAGAGAAGATTGGTTAATCTGAAGTCTAAAATGACATCTAGTACATGCTATGAAAAGGTCAATTTAATTAAATACCATTATGGCCAGTATAGGTATGGCTAATATGATCAAAAACAATTTGTCACTTTACCTCAAATATTTCTAAAATGTTGACTTTCATTTCTAAAAGAACTGCATGGTTTTCATCATCAGCGAGTTTTTGAGATTCCACAATTTTAATAACGATGCCTTGAGCCTCTGTTAAATACAATTTCATTGATCAAAGTTTTATTTGGCGTTTAAAGACTTGAAATTGAAACTCACTCGGCACTTCCATCGTGTCCTCTATGGAAAGTGAACTAAGGATTTTGAGCAGAGTTTTCCTCATTTCGTTCAATGCGCTCAGCCCATAAAATCCAAATCTGGCAAATTCTTTGGCTAATCTCAAAATCTAGTGCAAACAAAACGGAATTTTAGAAGATGCCCTCAATTTGGAGTTCAAATTTCTTTCGAACAGATCTGACCTCAACAGTTAGTTTATTATGAAGAACATTATGGAAATCTCCTCGAATGGCAACTCCTTTGAGGTACACTTTGATGAAATCCATTGTTCCTTGGAAATATTCGATTTGTGGGGCTTTCTTGGGGTTTTCTACCATCTCATTCAAGTCGTAGCTATTGAGAATGAAGCAAAATGAAATTTGGACTTCTTAAATATGAGAATTTACTTACTCTTCCATTGTGATCTTTGATTGAACTTTCCACCAGAGTCGCGACAGGGCAATTTTCTTTTCTTCCTTCTGTGGATCAACGTCAACATACAAATGACGAACAAGACGACAACAAGAAATGCGCAATTGGCAAGGCAAAGACTCATCCAACATACACCTTGAAAGTCAACACGGATTAATTGATTCAATTATTTTGCACTTTTGCAATGAAATAACTGCATCTAGTTTACCTGAGCAAGAGATTAACGTCCATTTTCGTTGATTCTCGTACCAATTTCAGATTTTGCCTTCCAAGACACATGTTTGAATACAAGTCCAACTGGTGACAGTAATATTTGAGGATGGCACCATCTTTTTCAAATCCCAAACTCGCTTTCATGGCAAGTTCTGACACGCTTTTGATCTAATATTAAGACAAATAAGCCAATGAGTTCATTAAATATCAGCACATAAGACGGAGCAAATGGTAATGAAATGTCTGAGTGATGTTGAGTAAAAAAAATTGAAAATATTTCATTTGGTGTGATTTGTCCAACCTTATTATCGTTCATGTACAGAGTGACAATTCCTAAATTAGAAGATTTGTCCCCATCTTTCACATCACTCGATTCTTCCAACCTGTAAATCAAATGCGTTTAATTGAAAAACTTCAAATTGAATGTGAATTAGAATTAGTTTGTTTCATAGTATATAGTATATAGTCAAGTAGTATATAGTATATAGTCAAGAAACTTGAGATTTGATGAAAAACATGTTGAAGTTCAAACCTCGCCTCGACCAGAACGCATGAATTTTCCAGACTTAAAAGACAATTGCAAATGATTTCTTGGGTGCTTGGAATTCCCAACTTGTTCGAGACGCACAAGTCCGCCAAATGATCCAAGAACCTATAATCCCATTTACAAATATTCTTCTTCAAAAGTCCCACAAACGTAGAAACTTCTTTCTTGGTGATGTGTTTCTCCAGAAGTTGCCTATTGTTGTGGACCAACGCTGTGATCGTTTCCTCCGCATGAATGTCAAGCCCTATTTGTTTCTGCATGAAGCCGAAATATTTTGCTATGTATTCCTGCGTAAAATAATTCAAATTAGTCAAGTCGTCCTTATTTACTTAAAAGCAAAAATGTATTAGTGATTTGGTGATTTTGAACAGTTTGGTTTGTACTTGATT
Source organism: Neelides sp. FZ-2019 (assembly GCA_009869795.1). Lineage (NCBI taxonomy): Eukaryota > Metazoa > Arthropoda > Collembola > Neelipleona > Neelidae > Neelides > Neelides sp. FZ-2019. The sequence goes on along the minus strand of VJMY01000696.1, from coordinate 32,516 downwards.
TTTTCGATATTTTTCTTGGCTTAAGCATAAAACGCGATAACAGAGACGAAAGGTATATCTCCATTTTGACTTGATACATAAATCGTCATCCAAGTAACTCGGCAGCGGACTTCCGGTCGCTTCGTTAATTAGCGCCTTCATATTTTAAACATTGAATCAATTGTCATTTGAATTGTGTCATTTGGAAAGTATTATAGAAATCACTCCTTTGCTTTGACGATGTTCATTTCACACCTGCAAAATCTTAAAGATGTATTTAAGAAGAAATTGTTCGCGCAAAAGTTTCTGCCGATCTCTTGACACTTCATCTACGACAAAGTCCAAGGGATCCGAATTCATATGATTGGAGTCGGAATCTGCGATGAAATAGATTACTTCTTTCAATGCATTACACAGAATCCTGGAAATTAAAAAATTAAAGCTCAAGTTCAAATGAAAACGTAATATGTATGTACCCATTAGGTAATGGCGCAAAATTATAGTTAAATTATATATTGATGAACCAATTTTTAGTTTGATTACATGAATTTAGGTAATTATTTATTTTTTACCTTCGATCTTGATGTGTGACATTATTATTCTCCAATTTCTGACAAAAATCGTTCAAAACCTCGGAAACGTCATTTACAAAGTCCAAGTCTCGAACTTCATCAGGTGACACGGGAACAACTTGGAAAGCTTCTTCGTCGCGTCTTCTTGAGGCGCAAACGAGCTGAAAGAAATTATTTATTTTTCATTTTTTAAAATAATAATACAAACTACTAACCTTACATTATTTATTATTAACATCATTAATCATAAATAGTAAAAGTATTAGAAAAATATAGTAAAAGTATAGGAAGTGAATGATTGGATTCTAACTTTTGACATGAAAGGTTTGTCTGCATCAGCATCGATATTCTTGTCGGTTGCTCGAATCCAGGTTTTAGTCGAGAAATGCCGAAGTCGAACATATGTGGGGGCCAACTGATGAAGCGGAACGCGGGAATCTTCTAACTCTGCTGCAGTAGGGCAAAGCTCAAACAAAGGATGATTTCCCACGTGGGTTTGAACAGGAATCACATTGTGTTCAACGTCTCGCGAAACCTCTGTATTCAAATGTTCAAGATTAATTGACATAAAAGCTAACAATGGAAATTAACCTAATAAAAACATGAAATCTAACACATTCCCGATTCTAGATAAAAAGCTGACAGAACATTGAAACTTAGAAACTTGTTGAAGACAGTTAAATGACAATTATATCAAACAATGAAAAATAAACGTTACGCTCTGTAGAACTTGAAGGATCTGCATAATTGAAACATTCCACATCAGCAGCGACGTATAAACCAGTGGCCATATGCTTGAGTCGATAAATGCTACTCCAATATCCCGCTCCGGATCTACAAGCTTCAGATTGAATAACCTAGAGATAAAACAATTCAATTTGAGTCTAGGGAATACTAAATGCCTCAGAATGTTCGAATAACATAGCTAAATAACTTTTTGACATCTATTATTCGGCTATTAGAATTTTATTAGGCTATATTATTGAATTACCTCAACTTCCCAGAGAGCCTTGCTAGAAGTTGCAGAAGTTGCCACGGCTCTTTCGGTTGTTCGTAAAAATACATATTGTTTCTGTTTGAAGGAATCCAAGGTAAGGAACTTCTCTGCCTCGACATGAAAGAGCCGCACGACGTCTCCTCCTTTGAGAATCCCGGGAATGTTCTCGCAGTAGTTTAAGAATAAAATAAGTCTCCACGGTGTTTTGGTTAAAGAAGAATTCACCTTTAATATAAGTAGAGACCAATTAAAAAACTAGAATTCACATTTGTTCATAATGAGAGCTGTTTGAATTAGCTCAATTAAAATAATGTTTTTATTACTTCATGAGTTTCGGAATTATCACATAGCGGTTTATCAGCAGCATGGAGAAATTGATGATCATTTCCTGTGCTCGTGAGGCTCACTTCATCAAAGGCCACGACAGGCTCAGCTATGGATAGACAAATTAATTATGTCAAATATGTGTTATCAACTAAATTTCACATTTTATTAATGAGCTTGGGCAGAAATTTGTCAATTTGATAAATACATATAATGCAAACTATTTCCTATTCGACATTCGGAAAAAACCATGAACCACAAAGTCTGATAAACCCAATTTGAGAAATGAAAGTCTTTATTTACCATTTCCTCTGTGCTTGTAAGAAGGAACAATTTGAAACCAAGAGTCTTCATTTCCATGTCTATCAAGGAAAACAGCCATAGCCAATTTATCAGACTTTGCTGGAATCCTCCGGTTGATCGTTAGATATTTATTTGACTTCAAGTGAAGAAGCTAATTTAAGACAAGAAACAAATATATTATGTTTTACAAGCATTATTAATGCAAATCATCCATTTGCTAATGGACATACATATGTGAGAAATTCAGTTTGTGTACTTTAACAGCATCAATTACCTGAACATTGTTTCCATAATAAATTGCTTGGCCTATTTTCCTGGCAATGTCTTTCTCATTTTGAGCTTTCTCCAATTCCGCAGCATGCTACAAAATATTTCTTGTTATTTCAGGAAAGTAAGGAGAGAAGAACGGAACAATAAAGTTACAATGCGGAAAGTCGATGTTTTAAATATATAAGTAGTTAATTAACATTATAAGCTTAAAACGTATTTGAGATAAATGAAGTTTGGAGTTTAGTTGGCATTTTTTAGAGGGAGGAAAAGTAAAAAGAATGAGATTTTTCAAAAAAATATTTGAAAAATGGGTAGTGTGTAACGTACATGGAGGCTCTTCATTAAGATCATCTCATCGTGTGTTCGGCAGTTGATGTTTGTTCGGGCGGCGTGCCAATACTGCTGCTGTGCTGAATATCTTATTGCAGGACATAGTTTGAAGAGGCAATCTGTAATTTGACATCAGAGTTCAACTTTATATGTATCCTTTTTAAAGGAATTTACTTTGAACCTTTTGGTATTAAACTATTAAGCTTTGCAAATTATTCGTTTGAAAATCATTCAAGCGAATGTTATAAAATACTATTATAATATAAATCTAATCTTATAAATTACCTCTGAATTTCTTAGGTGGATTGTTTATATCACCATTTACAGGACTAACAACGCATCTCGCGTCGACGGAACTAGAAATAAAATATATTTACGAGATTATTATTAAATGGATAGTTATGTAGTTAAACAAAATACGAATAACATGAATTTTCCGAATTTGTAATTCTATGTGTAATCACTTCTAAGGGGAAGAATTCAAATAATTGAAAAATGAGTTAATTGATGAAAATGAGCATTAAAAGGGATATATTTATGTAAACATTTCAGACCAATTATGAGGAAGTAGAACTTAATGAATATATTGGGGTTGAATGACAGAATGTAAAAAAGTGTACTTTCTGATATTTTTGAAATTACCACTTACCCTAATGTGCTTAGGAATCCCTTTGTCGTTCCTTCACCATAAATGCTCACAACATCCCCGAAATGCAGTCCAATATTATTAGAACTCATTTCAAACGTCATTTCTATATTATAACAATTAATTCAAATACACTTTGTGCCTTCTATAAAAAAAAGTTTTATTAAATCTAATTTACCAAAATTAAAACCATTCTCTCACAAACCTTCAAGTTTTCATCCATTAAGGAGATGACCAAAAATGAAGTCTAATATTTGTAATTGCAGTTTGAGCTTTCCGTTTAAGTCATTCTCCAATTGATTCGGCACATGATGAAATACTTAAGGTCAGCTTCGTTAAATCTTCTTCTTTTCCTTATAAATTAAAAAACTCTATTTACCTGTTTAAAACAAACATAAAAAATCCATTCCTTAAACGATGTTGAAATAGTTAAGTCTTAAAAGGATTCTACTGCGACATGCTATATTCCAAATTGTAAAGATGAAAAGAAAAAAAGAAAAATCTCAAGCCGCTAGAAAATAATTATTAAAATCATTGATTGAGAAAATGAATATGAATTAGTCTCACCATTCTCGAATACCTTCTTAACGATCGAACTCCAAGTTTGAATGGGAATCTGGAAGGCAAGGGTGTGAACGAGGCGAGACTGAAAAAATAGAATTTGCTTATTTATGCAGGTTGTTTAAGTTTTTTTTTTTTTAAATAAGTGGAGCTTATTTATTTATCAATTATTCTGCGGGAAGGAGAAGTGTTGGTGTGGGGGAGAAAAGGCTCAGAGATGGTAAATACGTGATAACCAGCGAACGACGACAGTCAAATAAAAACTCACTCTAGTAATTAGGTAATATTGATAGTGGTGATGGAATGTGAAATTGAGGAGAGCTACAGGTGGTTCCCACACGGCTCTTCCCATGCGGACACATTTTCGCCTACAGCCATAAACTATTATGCATATTAGAGGAGCCGAGTTGGTGGAGGAATGAAACCATTGCATTGGCCTTGGCCTATACCTCCTATCTTCTCCAATGCAAACTCTGCTCATCGTCAGTCAGCTCCATGCAGAGTTATGTAAATTTCCTCCTCACGAGACGAGAAGCTCAGGGACCACATTACCACTCATTGACATCTTCCCTTTGCTTCATTTTCTGCTCCAATGACATGGAAGGAATATCCATGGATCAATTCAAGTGTTAATTCATGTCTTGCATTAATTCCCAAATTTCTTTATGTAAGAGAAATAATGCAAAAAACAAAAACAAAAATGAAATGTATTTTCAGTAAATTTCATTTGTCCGTTTTATTGAAAATTATGCATTTTGACAAGAAAACTAATTTAATAGGCTATATCAATATACCTTCTTTGAATATAATCAAGGATGGGCGCTTTTGAATTACTGGATTACAATGTAATCCGTAATCTAGACGCTTTTGGATTACGGATTACATTTTCATACTAAAATCGATCAAATGTCGAAGTTCAACCCATAAAATGGTTATAAATCAATGAAAAAAGTATCTATTTTAATAATTTTATTTTTTTAACTGCCAATATATACAATTGCCAAGTTATAATTTTTGAAATTTGACATAATTTCCTATTGAAATATGCATTTAAAAACAATAAATTAATTTTTTAATTTTATTTGTAATCCTAATTGCAATTGTAATCCCAATGTAATCGGATTACAGTAATGCTTAATCCATTAAATTTGGCAAATTAAAGTAATCCGTAATCCAATTTTCAATGGGTCAAAAAAGTGGTCAGTAATCCAAATTCAAAAGCCTGCAATCCGCCCAATCTTGAATATAATATGAACAATACCCACAATTAAATCAATGAAAATAAATAATTTTACATCCCAGTCTTGAAATGGACGAAAAGAGAAGAGACGAGATGAGAGCTCGCTAGTCAGGTCAGCATAAATCACTCACATTATTATTAATTTCAAATGTCAATATAAATGAATTAAATGAAAGGATATTTATATAGTAATTTAGGCTTGATATAAAAATGAACCACAAAGATTTAATGTTAAATAACAATATATGCTTTATGCTTATTAAGATTAAATAAATTAAATAAAATAAATGGTGTCCGTTTTGAATGTAAATTAAAATTGCGTCAGTTCCAGATTAGGTTTTTATGAAGTGAAGTTTTATATGAGGTCGTAGAAGTAATCGAGTCCCTGGCCGAGTTCCCAAATGGCAATTCCAACTCCTAACTTTTCAGCGAGTTCGATTCTTCGACGAATTGACAGTAAAGTTGGATAGAAAACAGTGTGCTTTCCTTCTTCTTCCCTAAAAACCATTCAAGTCATGTATATTAAAAAGCATATTATGATTTGCATCTTTAACAATAATTGTAGTGTGAATAAACTGGAATAAATTAGATATTTAAACTTACTTGACTTCAAAATAATGTTCTTCGGCTTCTTCACTCCATTGGATTTTCTTCGTGGAGCTCAAAAGTTCCAAATAGTCTTTTCCCAATAAGGAATGACCCCCAGTTGATGTGTAATCATAGCCGTAAAAATTTAATCCCATGAGAAACTTGGATCTTTCGATTTTCATTGGAGCAAGAGTTTCTATGTTTTTGGTCAACCACTTGTAAGGACTATTAGCTCCTGTTGAACAATTTAAATATTATTTATTTAACTTTCAAAATATTTTAATACAAAGAATGATCCGAATTAAAGGAAATGTACGATTTAGATTAAAAATATCCTAACCGGGTCTCTCTGGACTTGAATAATCATAAGTCATGACAGAGAAAAAGTCTACACTTTGGAAAATGCTTTTGATGTCGTCGTGATCAATCATCCCTGGTTTCCCCAAGTTCGTAATAGTTGGCGGCACAACCAGAACAAGAATTAAATCCGCTTTTTTAAAGGCATCCCCCACGGTTTTGACAAGCATTTGAAGAGCTTTTTTGGCTTGACCTCCTAATTGAGACCAAACTTCCAACACAATTCCATCGAACTTGTATGCCTGAAAGGGTACTCACAAACGTTAAACATTTGAGACAATACTCATAAGTGTAATTGAATATTTCTTTTACCTTAGCTGAAGTGACAAGTGTTTTTGTAAGTTCTTTTGGTTCGGATCCAGTGGTGAAAAGTGAATAAAAGTCGTCACTGCTCCACCCGTCAAATAAAACTCGTGGCAAGACTATTAAAAAACATTTCGTTAATTTGAATTTGCCAAATATTTAAGATGTAAATTTCATTTACAGATGACTTTCATTTTTAATTGAGATAACTGACTTTTAACTTGAGATTTCCTTCCTAGTTTTTTAACTTCTTTCACCCAATCATGATCAATGTCGTGAGTTCCAGCCATATAAAATGTACCAGATGATTTTCTCTTGACTTGAAGCCAGACTGGAGAAATCATTGTAAACTTATTGGCAAATGTTTTTGCAATGTCATATCCATGATTATTCCACTGTAATTAAAGAACAAATTTAATATTTCTGCACGGTGTAGAAAATTAAAATTAGACAATCGGATATCGTTGGGATTCTACCGGAGTCACATAGCCTAAAACAGGTCCAGTGAAATTTCTTTCGCTCGTTTTCTTGCAATAAGTTCCACTCTGGACGATGATATCAGTCGGATTAGGGCTTTTGTCAACTAAACCCCTTTGAAAGACTGATTCGGAAACAGGGCCGCTCTTAAACAAATAACATAGATATACATATTATAATTAAATCTTACAAATTATTTTGTTAAACATTTTAACTTGTAACAATAATTATAATTACTTATAGATCAAATGATGTGCCTATATAGAAAATATTAAATAGAAAATATGGACTTTTCAAGAGTCAATATTTGACTAAATCATAAATATATTTACCTTTCGCTCAACTCCATCAGCTTTGTCAGACTTTTTGTCACTTGGGGAGAGTGTTGCATTAATTAAATGAACAAGAACCAAGAGGAGAAGAGTTGTCTTCAATGAAATCATGATGAGATCCTAATAATGAGAATGAAGTAATTGTCAAGTCATGAGATTTAAATTGACAGATAATGGATAAATATGGTTCAATTTACATGTGCAATGAAATCTTGCAAAAGCGAGTGAGAGAATTTGCACGGACAAGAAAAGGGTATCGACTCCGGCTAGTATGCCGGAGGGAGTAATTCAACTTTTCAAGGTTCAACAAAGATTACCAGATCATAGCATCCTATAAGAATCAATTTAGGTTAAAAGTATATTGTTCATATCAAAAAGTTGTATAGCAAATACAATTTCTTCCCAGAGATATGACCGACTTAAAAAGTAGCATCCATATGTGTATTTCAAAATAAATGCAAATAAAAATTCTCTTTTTCATTAATCCAGGAGCATTAATAATAATAATTTTATTCTTCAATCATATGTAATCTTCATATATTCAGTACCAACGATGCATAATACATATAAATTTAACACTTCTCCTCTGTAATTTTAAGAAAATTATTTTTTTCATTTTCTTTCTTCAACAGGTAATCCATCCCGTTTTTCGCCATGGTTGCAAGTCGGATTCTTTTTTCTTAAAGTTTTATAAAGCACTATTAGTGTCTATCTTTTCAACATATCATTTAGGTGGGTATTAAACTATTTATTATTACCTGCCATGTCGAATTGTCACTGACACCACACCAAGCTATGTATGAACTATTTCCATTTCGTATGATCTTTCTTATAGGTTCCTCATCTAACTAATGGTAAGATGAACTTTCTAGATGAATTCTGATGAATCATTTCATCTATTTCATCTTCATATTCTTCTACACGAATTCACCCCCAAAGGCATGCAAGAAAGCACACTCCACACATGCAATTGTTTAGTACAACATATAACTTATAATTTCTCACTCGGATCCTTTTTAAACTATAAAATTAAAGTTTTAAATAATAGATACTGGAAATTATAAGGAATTGTTTAACCAGGAATATTTGATCATTTGTAGACATTTAATTCGTCGCTATTGAGCTTAAAGATTTTGATGAGAAACAGAATGGCAATAACACATTGGCATAATGGTGATTGCAAAGAACTGTAGATCTTGGTGAGACTTGAGACTCGTGGAAGGTGAAAGAAAGGGAAAACAGAATTAGTTCAATAGGAGGGAAAGCCCGGGGAAATGAGAGATATTGTAGATTGGTTTACAAAGGATCTCCTGCTACTCACTTGAGACTCACAGCCAGGTGCACAAAGAAAGCACAAAATAAGGATGAGATATCCATGATTGATCAGAATTTCATTTTAAAATTTATTTAATGTTTTGAGTTCATTCACGTACCCAATAAACTTCAACGGTCATTCGGAGTGAAGATATCAAGAATGAGGATATGAAAGTTTACAGACAAAACTATAATGATAAAAAACGTAATGTAAATGTGTATAAAAGAGAATAAATAGAATTCCCAATAATAGGTAAGAATAGGTCAAGTCAACAAATTCAAATATCTATTACAGATATAACAAATGTGAAATCTGCACGAGAAGTTTTAAATGGAATTAAACGGGCTGTCGCGGAACTCGAGCCAAATCTTTCTAAATTCTTCCAAATAAGGACGGACGTATCGTTTGTCTGTTGTGATGATGATGTTTTCTCTGTTCATCGTAATTCCCTATATCAAAATCCGATCAATTTGTTTACATACATTAATTTAATTGTAAAATTGAACTTAAATAGCCTGGGAAAAGCAAAGGCCAAAATGTAAAAATAATTAAAGATCAACTAAATAAGAATAGCTTTATAATTTTAATATTGGATATTTATTCATTCATCACCTATTATAAGTATCAATTTGTATCATACTTGTTTGGTCCAGTTAAGACTTCCTAAAATGACGGCAACTTCATCAATGACAGCAAACTTGTGATGCATGAATCCTCCAAAAGACATGAAGCGGACTGGGAGCCCTCGTCGCTTAAGAAAATTGAAGTAATTACAGTGGGCTCTCGGATCCATTGTGTCATAGTCGGTGACGATTTGAATCAAGCATCCAGAATTAAACTTTTTGAGAAGGATATCGCTGAGGGGACGGTAAGAAAAGAGAAAAACGCAAATTTGGATGCTGTAGCGAGCTTGTTCAAAATACGAGAGGAATTGACTCGTCACAGAGCCCGGAGCTTTTGGATCCCTGTCTGGGAAAAAGAGAGCCGTGTTCCAAAGGTCATGGGGTTTGACTTCGTTGAGTAGAACCAAACATTCTGCTTCTTTGGCTTCTTCACTCGTCATCATTTGCTTTCCATGGGATGTAGGGACTTCTGGGAGAGATTCTCTTCTCTTGAACAACACTTCCGTAAGTCTTCGGCCCTTAGAAAGAACATAGTAAATTCCAAGCCCTGCCATTGGAATTGTCGAGAATAACCCGATTTTCAGGAAACTTGCTTTAAAATGCATTGTTATAAAAAGTTTATCAGCCTGTGAATTTCGCAAAGATTGAAAAAAGGGCAAAATAAAACTTTAAATAAACAAGGAGTTAGATTATAGTGAAAAAGTAAAAACTTCTTTTAAATAAATAAAATTGTGTCTGGCTTTCTTGTTTGGGCATGAGTACGTGAGCCTCATATAGTGAGTTGTGAAGCGGTGTGGGAGTTTTCACGTAGTGTATATGCAATTACACATACAATTTTTCATTAATATTTACTTATAGATTATAAAAAAATCTTTCTGACCTACAGATCCTGTGATAAAGATATCCCTCTATACAATTTGTTAGAAGATAGTATATGTTAATTAATAGGGAGAAATGAATTCAAAAATCATAAATTAAATATTCATTTTAACGAAACGACGATTTGTTGTCAGAAAAACGTCTGTCTGTAGATATATACCTAGTTAATTGAGGAAAAGCCAATGTGTATGTATGTGAAGGGAATGTTGAGCTCGTAACGACATCTTGAGTTGCGGGAGTGAGTGAGCAAGGAGCTGTGGATAGGATAGGCGAAGAAAGGAAAGAGAGAATACGAGTATAAAAACACTAAATTTAAATTAACACTGACATATTTTAATTCCTCTAGAGTTTAAAGAGAAAAAATATTTAGAGAAAAGTTGAAGTAGAGTTAAAGGTAGAATTTAAAAGGAGTGAACAAGGGGCGAGGGAAGTGAGGCAAAACCAAGATTAGAATCTCTGCTAACATATTTGTGAATACTGATTAACCAAATTGTTAGTCATGTTCAGCAGGTTATAAAGTAAAGGGATTGGGTCCTTTTAATTGTTCTCTTTCGATACGGAGTTTGTTGAATTGAGAGACTAGAGCGCTAATGCCCATTCAACTCGGTTGACAGATCCCATTTATTGGATTTAATGCCTCAGAGGTCTTTGTCACTTTCACGAAACTCGACTGGAAAATTAATTTAATTTTAAACGCAATTAAATAGAAGGCTACTTCACTAATGAACTGTCATAGCATGGCCAGCCCAATGTCTTTAGTTTAAACTCCTTCTGCAAATGTTCTCAATTCCACCCCATATGTACTATTTTCCAGTTACAATTGAATACTTAACTTGATCCAGGATTTTAGTAGTATTATTCCTCGGCATATCTCTCATAGTTTATTAATTCCAAGTGCAATTAACCAGTTCTTTTCTTAATTGTTACTTTAAGAAGGCAACTAGAGAAAATCTGGTAACAGTATTCTTTGGGTTAAGATTATTTTTGGTTGTAAAGCTAGTATTTCTTTAATTGCTCAGTTAAAAGGCCATCATACATTGAGTATTTTAAATTTTAGGAAGATTTCATTTATGGTTTGAAACGGAGATCTGACTTTTATGGTCTTTTACTAAACGTGAAAATATTCATTGGTAATTAGATTTTTATATCGCAATTCTATTTTTGTGCGGTTGTCATTTGCTTGTGTATATATTTACTTATTTAAGTACATTATTCCCCTTTGGCTATTAAATTCCCAAACTTGTTAGTGAGTGTGAATCATTTTTATTCATATTTAATCTGCGTTTTTATTTTTTTTAATAGTGTTAATTTTTAACTAAGAGAGGAACGACATAGTTTAAGTTCAAAAAATAAAGTTTTATTTGTATAGTATTTTAAAAGGAAAAAATTAAACTAAAGTAACTGCTTTATACTAAAAAAATATATTTAACTTATATACAGAACAGACATATAGTATTAATTTAAGAGTTAAGAAGTTCAGCTTTATTCGCCTTTGCCACTTAACTTCAAAAAAGATGGAAGGTCCAATTTCAAAGTTCATTCACGTCCAGCAACCTGGTGAGAATTTTTCATTCTTAATCAAATTCACTTCTTTTGAATCTTTTCAATGGTGTTTAGAAATTTGTAAGGTTAAAATCCTTTACTTCTTCACTTCCTGTCTCTCACTCTTTTCCCCACCTTTTATCATTTCAATTACACAAAAATTTATACGTATATCGTCTCAAATCAATTGTTTACATTGAATCGTTAATTATATTTTAGACGCTTTTTGGCATCAAACTTCTAACACATCAGCATTTAAAAGCCCAGATTTAATAGAATTGCATTCGGATTCTGAACGAAACATCACAAAGAAAGGTAAACTTTCTTTCTTTCCTGTCTTTTCCTTTATTCGCCTCTTTTCTTTTTTCTTTTAGTTAGTGCTTGAATCTAACTCATTCCATAATGAGATTCTATTCAAGTCTCTTAACTATATTATTGGAGCTTATATTGAATTTTAACTAATGGGCCACACAGTATAGTTTTCTCACTTTACTGGGGTTTAAATCAATTTCTTGTTGGAATACTCTGGAATCTTTTCTTTCATTAACAAGCGTGTTTTACATTGTTGGGAAATCATTAATATAATGTTCAATTTGCATATTTATAATTTACAATGTTTTATTAATTGGGTTATTATGTTAGTCGAACCAGTCAATTATTCTTCAAGTCAAGAAGAAGTTGAAACGGAAGACGATTGCTGTGAAGCTCCACAGACCATTTTAGTCAGCGGAGTTGCTCACGATGAGGAAAGTTGTCATTTACTTCAAACTGAAGACGATTCTGAAGGATCTGGTAAGTTCTCGACTTTAAATGTTATTTTATTTGAAACTTTCTCACACGGTTCGGTGTTCATCAAAATTAAAAATCTACTTAATTAATAATTACAGTTAGAAATACCTAATACCTTGTAAGAAATCTAATTACTTTATTCGATTTTTAATGTTTAAAGATTCTGAGCATGGAGAGAATTCTTCGAAATCTTCTTCTCGCTCCTCGACTTCTGCCGAAGTGACAATTTCAGACAATGAGGGTAACTGTGAGGGTCGCGGGTCAAAAGTTCGTCAAGGGTCTCTTGAAAGCTATTGGGAAATGACCGCAGAACAGGAGGTTTACTACACGGAACAATTTACCATGTTGCAACCCGATATCAACGGACTCGTGAGTGGAAAAAAACTTTAGAATAAAAAAGCAACACTTTCACATTTTATTGCCGTCAATTAAAAGAATGAATTTGTTTTATTTGCAGGTGAGTGGTGGGGTGGCCAAGGGATTTTTCGAAAAGAGCAAATTGCCTCCGGTGGAGCTTCGAGACATTTGGCAAATCTCTGACGTGAGTCAAGACGGATGCCTGGATCTTGGAGAGTTCAAAATGGCCATGCACCTTGTGGTTCTTCGTCGCCATGGTCTTCCCATTCCTTGTCACTTGTACGGGAAGGGTCCCCGGAGAGGATCAAATCTCAATGGCGGAGCCCTTGGAACGTCGCCGATCAAGAGTGGCAGCGCCCGTCGCTCGGCGCCCAACTCCGCTTCAATCTCTGGTCCGCTATGTAGTCACTCCCTCGAGTCCGCAAAGTCCAGAAAGCCTATCAAAGGTTTGAATGGTTCTTTTAAGCAATCAATTTTGAATTTTATTCACTTTTTGAAAAATAAATGATTGTTTTTCTAATTATTATAGAGGAATGGACGACATTTGATAATGAACCTGTTAATTTTTCATCAACTTGTGATACAAGCGGACTCGTTGCTCCGGTTCCAGTTCGCCTCACGACCCCTGACGATAAAATGCCCCTGGGTAACTCGGTGGCGCTAAGTTTAAGCAAAACACAGAATTTGCAATTAAAAGGAATCCAAAGACCTAAGCTTTCTGGTCAGCACCCAAAAATTTCCACAGGAACCATCGCACCTCCGCCGGTAATTTTTAATTCTTCAGCCATTCGTTTGGAATTTCTGGATTGTAAAATTATAATTTTCTGAATTATAAAATTATTTTCAAAGCCGCCACGAAGAAAGACGCACGTGAGGAGTTCTTCGTTGGATCTCAACAGGCTCAGCAAGGAAACCCCGATCGGACGATCTGCAATTATAGAGTCTCATCACCATTGTAAGAAAGGTCAACTCACACAAGTGGAACTTATATTTGACTCAATTTCAGATTTGAAGAGCGAAGGACGCGGGATGATTGGCCCGGAACTTCCGGCCCGCACCTTCCTTTCGCCCTCAGGAATCGGAGGAGCGTTTTCTGTGTACAGGAAGCAGGCTGTTCCAACTACTTCGACGATCCATGAACCTCCCAGCTACCCGACGGACCCTCAGCTTCCTGATGGATTCACAAATAAGACGGAATTGGAGCAGGACGTTGCAGACCTCAAGAACGAGAACTTGGCCCTGAACCGGATTTCGACCCAACTGCTGAACCAGCTTACTGTTCTTCAATCCAAGCGCCGTACCCTCAACTTCAAAATTCTTCAACTTACTCCTTTCCCTCCACCCACTGTGACCCCTGATCCGAAATTCTCCTAAATAGCTCTCTTCCCATACCTGACTGATCCTACGAGTGGCGAAATGCAATGTCCTTCTTAACTATTTTCAACAAACCAGAAAAGTACCTCGACTACTATTTGGAACCACAAATTAAATTATTAAAAAATAAAATGATAATCACATTTAATTACGTTGGCTTTTAGCATTGCATATTTGGGATTTAATTGACCCACATGCCACCCCAAACCTAAAAAATAGACCATTAAAATAAACTCAATTAGTATGTGTTTTTTAAAATCGCAGGAAATACAATATAATGATAGAGACAAGCAAAATGATTTTAAAAGGATGAAAATATAAAAATCTATAGTAAATGTTAATGAAGGACTTTTTGGGTAAACCGTTTTTCTTTTATAAATATGCTTTTATTTATAACAACGTTCTATATGATTTCGTAACAAAGTCAGAAATTAATATTATCTTAAATGTAGTAAGTATTTGATTTTGATAAAATTTTAACAATTAATTTAATTGTACTTGTAACATTGAAGGGTCCTTAAAATCAAATCGTACATGTTTTATTATATGTACATACATATTTAAATGTACCGTAATGTCCCGAAAGATTCCCCGGGGTATCTTTTAAAACTTTTGCCCTGACACCCGGGTATAAATCGGGCCCGGATATATTTCGGGCTCCGAGTATCTTTAAATAATTAAACAATTTACAATTTACAAAAATTCATTTATTTAAACTTAATCTGAAGAATCTGTATCAGTTTTGGAAACATGGTCTGATTCTTCATCATCTTCGGAAATAACAACTTCATTTATTTCCAATTGCTCATCATCTTCTTCCGAAATGGGTGAAATTAAAATTACCAGGGCATCTTTTGGGACCCGGGTATTTTTTAAAATCTTATGATGGACCCCAGGGTATATTTCGGGCTCCGGACAAATATCGGAACATTACGGTATTTATTTTCTTTATGTAGAAGAACAGAGGAACAACGAGGTGAAATAGAGAGAAGGCTCAACATAAATTAAGTAATATTACAACATTGCTCATTAAAACAATATTTGCCTTATATGTGTGTGTCATTGTCAAGTATTTTAGTTAGTACATGGAGATATGAGTACATTATAGGCAAGAATATATCATATGTATATTGTTTATATTTGATATTGTTATTGTTTTACTTCTAGGGTTTTAATTTCTTAAGTGAGGCCTTTTTGAATCGAACGACGGAAGCGAGAAAGTCCGGAGGCGGCGCCTCAACTTTCCCTTCCTCGTTCGAGCCACTTTCGCCTTCAGAGTTAGTCGAGCGACGAGCTCGAGATTTCCGGCTCCGAGAATTGGACCACTTTGACTCGTAGAGACTCAAGGCATTTCGCTCCCCAAACAATTTCTTCTTTTTCCCTTCTGACCCGCGTCGGAGTCCAAGTTGGGCGAGTTTGGACAACGTGGAGATTTTGGTCCCTCGACTCCCACGACTTTTCCCGGCTTCTCTACCTGCCAGGGAAACCTCGCAGATCCCTTGAGCCTGCTTCCTCTCGCGTAAGACAAACCTGAAAACATAAATATTTGATCCTTAATTACATAAAAGGAAATGCTATGGAAGATGGAGGGGTGCTCCGAGCTCCATTTGAAATTATTAGGTTAGGAACAAGAAGAGAAATTACCTTCCAACGGCATTCCATTTGAGTTGAACTTCATAGACGTTTTCATTGTCCTCGAGGATTCTAATAGAGAATTTATTATTGACGGACTTCTTTCTGAAAGGCTCAGAGGAGTCTGAGCCTTCGCTCGTCGACGATCCTTTCAACGGCTCCAACTCCTCGACCAAGACGAACTTGGTGGGTTCGTCGAGGCGACGGGCTTTGACAAAAGCCTGGCTGATCACATCCTGACTTGAACTTTTGACCGAGACCTTGAGGATGGCATAAGGGATTTCTTGCGAAACGTTGTGGACGCAGACCAAGAACTTTTGCTCTTCCTCCCAGTGATTGAACCCTTCTGCTTTGCTGTTGAGTCGCCCTCGCCGTTGATCAGTCTGTCCTGTGGCTGAGATGGAGGACAACCAAGCTCGGCTGCTCGGATCGTTCCTAGTTCGCTTGAGAACAAATTTCCCGTCACCCTTCCAAAGTGCCTGGGCTTGCAAGGGCCGCTCGAACATTTCCAAGACGCGTTGAGTGGGCGGAAGGTCTTTGTTCTTCGAGTCCCACCCGCGCGAGACTTCCTCAATCAACACATATTCCCGAGACGCCTCGGCCTTTCTCCCTGTTTTCTGCAAAGCACTCACGATGACCTCAGACGCCGTCGTCTCCTGGGTCACTTTCAGGATCGTGTAAGGCTCTTCAGGAACCACGCCATGAATCACGAGGAAAAACATCCTTCTTTTCATAGTCAGAGAGGACTTGAGAGGAAGCTGTCGCGCCATGTAATATTCTAAAAAATCATAATTAATTGAATTAACACATCCAGGTTAGTATTAATGAATCTTATTACCTAATGATTATAATAATTGAGGATTAAATGGAGATGTAAATTTAAGGAATTTATGGCTCAATGATTTACTCTCTGGGCTTGGAACGCCTTCTTTGAGTGAGTCGTCTTTGGAGAGGAACTTTTCCCCTTTGTGTTTAATTTCCTCTCCTTCGCCCAGGACGATTCTCGAGTGGATGAAAAGGGTAGTAATAGGGAGTGACTGGTTGTAAATGTTCCTCAGCCGGAGATGTCGATATCCCTTTCGAAGCCCATTGATGGGGATGACACGTTGGGCGAGGGTGAGGCCACTCCCGCTCACGCCAGAACTCCCATCCATCACAGTGAACTTGAGGAATGCGAGTTCCATGAACTGGATCGTGAACGTCAATGTTTCACTCCAAATGGGGTTCAAGGAGTTTCGGAGGATGGTTTTGGTCCGTTGCTTTGAACAGTCCACGGGAATCCCGGCTATCTCGAGCTCCACGAAGGGACTCGCATGGTAATTCGAGGGCGAGAGGAATTGTCCAGAAATAATGGTTAAATAGATTTGGACCTTTTCAATGCCGTCAAACTCCTTTTCCATGGGATTGAACTTTCTGTACATGAGATGGTTCCGGTCCCACATGACAGAAGGCTTGAGGACATAGCCACAACGCCCGTTTTGCTCAAACATGGCTGCGTTGAGATGAAGGGCAACGTCATTGGTTTGGTAATTCAAGGCGGCCATTTGGATGCCATAGGCCCAAAAAATGAGCGGGTTGAAATTGGAGGAGTCGATCCGCATCCCGGCCGGGTAAGACCGAATGAGTTGGGTCTCCGTGTGGGCGAGAACTTGCAGCGGCGTCTTCCGACACATTTTTTTGGAGGTGTTCTCGTTGATTGAGGAACATTGGTACACTGGATGATTCGTCATCACTCGTCTCATGTGATGGTCCCTCAAGTCGGCCATTTCAGTTCTTGGGCCTTGACCCGAGGTCGTCGGGGTCACCGGGAGACTCGTTGGGGGATTGGAACTCATCGCCAAAGGCAAAATATTCTTTTTCTGAATTACTCGATTTCTGATGGAGCTCGAAGGGCTGAAGGTATTCAGCCCGCGGAATTTAATTGCTTGGATGTAATTGACAAGCTCAGAGAGTTCTCGAGCAATCTGGCTGCTTTGCTTCTTGGTCTTCGGCATGGTGTCTTCAAGCTCGACTTTCCAGTCGATTTCTTCGTGTTGAACTTGGCTGGCGTACATGTTTGCCGAGGAGGTTCCGGCTACTAAAGTTCTTTTGGCACTTCGAAGGGAGGATTCTTGACTCGTGAGCGAATCAGTTCTTGGGGTTGAGGGAAGCGCTGCTTCGGAAGCCTGCCGAGACACCACGACCCTTTCTGAAAATATTGAAATTCTCGTCAAACCCTTTGAAACTTCTTGCCTTATATCTACCTACGTAATGTGTCAAAGAGGAGTTTAAATAAGGGTAGAGTTTTGCCCAACTCACCTTCAGGTACATGATCTTCGAAGTCAGACTCGACGTCTTCGTCCGAATATTCGTCATTGATGGATCCTCCGCTGATATTGCTTATTATGCTGTTGGCTCTTCCGGACTGCGGTCGACTCCCTGACCTGTTCCGGATGACGGGAGCGTAGGTGCTCTGAGCCGAAGTCGAGGCCGAGTGTAAGGGTGGAACGATTTCTGTGTGGAACTTCTTGTTTTTGATCAGGAATCGATATTTGAGTTGGGCTGGCGAAGGGAGCGACGGTTCGTCAGTGTAGTCCGTTTCAAACAAAAATCGCGTGATAAGACGCTCGCCAAAGACCGTTTGAAATATCCAGGCCATCCGGGCTTGCTGCTGGAGACTGCAATGGTTCTCAATGGATAGGATGACTGGGTAACAAGAAGCCAGGAAGGCACTTTTATTGATGGCCTCGACGACCTGTCGAAAAGAGATCTTGGTTGTGAATGTATGCCCATGGTAAATGACAGGATCTCCGTCGTCTCCATCATAGCAGTCCAATTCAACACATCGACAGCCAGTGAGCAAAACCTTATAAAACCATTAAAATTAAAACTCTCATAATCTTAATACTATTCCTGATAATTTAATTAAAAATAACCCCGGAATGCTATCTAAATAATTGTACATAGGTAATTATATTGTTGTTTATTACTTGTATAATGAAATGAATAAATATAAAAGTCCGTACTTGGCTGTAAAGCTCAACTGAAGATTCTCCTTTGAGCTGATGTCCACTCAGGTAAGTGTTATGAGATGCAGCAATGAAGTAGTGAGCCAGCGGATGATCCAGTTCTTCTTCTTGAGGCACAATCGTTTCATTTATATAGGCAAGGTTATGGGCCGACATCATGAAACGAGCAAAGCCCTCAAATGACATCAAATTCTGACTCCGCAAACTCTCGTCCGTCTCAAATTTCTGGAATTCGTCGTGAAAGACGTTAGGAAGTTGAAGGAAGACTTGGAAATAATTAAAATGACGAGTAATGGGGATTTATGTATTTAACGGACCTTTATGAGAGATTTGACTTCAAGCTCGTTTTTAATCTCTTCTTGTTGAATTTCAAGAAAAGTCATTAGTAAATTAACAGTGAGTATTTTGCTCCGTGAGGTCTCAACTCCTGCACCGTTTTGAACTATGCTCGCTGAAGCAATGGCATCGTAAATTTTACTCTCCAACTTAATTCCCGATAAAGACGTGGTCTTGGATAGCCCTGTTTTAATTATTTCCCCTTTAGTTCACACTTCGATTAATTGGGCTAGTGTACACAGCTAGAGGAGAAATGAGAGAAAGTAAACTACATATAGGAAGTAAAGTAGATTACCAGACGAGAAATTGCTCGCTTCAGAGGAATCTTTGGGAGAATCAATTCCAAATTCTGACTTTGGATCTGTGGCTATTGAGTCGAACAAATCTCTCAGATCTTTTCTGGACCGTAAACTGAAGGCTTGAAAGAGAAAGGCAAAATTCGTAAAAGTCAAACGCGTTTCATCGGGGAAAACTGATGATTTCCCGTATGAGCTCATTGACTCTTCAGTAATCTGGCCAGGAATCATGCTAGCTACGCTTTTTATTCTCGTCAGTGTATTCGGCTGCAAATGAAGATAATATATTTAATGTTCAGTCCTCAGTTTCGCATAATCTTTCAAAGGATGAATGAATTACCCTTACAATGGGACTTGGCGGGACGTTCACTTCAGAGTCGTCCGACCCCTTCATTAATGATTCTTTAATCATGTTCATATTCGCAATGGAATGTTTTTTCCTGAATTTGACCGAGGCTGTTCTTTTAAAAATTGGCGTGTCAGGGGCATCTCCTTGGCTCGCTGAAGAAGCCCATTTCCTCCCGCCAAATACCTACAAATGACATACAATCAAAGTCATCTTAGGCATTTGCAATTATAATTATTAACTATAAATTATACTCAAAATAATATTACAAATTTAAAAAGTAACGATAATACTTAAACTAAGCAAGGAGCTCACTTGAAGTTAGAGAATTAAATTAAATTTAAGTTGTTAAAATTATAAAGTTTCAATTTACCCTTATAGTGTCAACCATTGTTGGAGCCAGACATCTTCCCTCTTCAAAGAACAATTGCAAATATTGTTCTCGTAACCAAAAAAGTCTTTTGTCCGGATTCTGAATGGCTCTTCGAAGTAATTTCACCACGGATCTCAAACCTTTAAAGTTTTACCTTTTTAATTATTTTATCAAACTTTCATGCGGAATTATTTATCAAAGAAACTCTACTCATTAGAATCCCCATTTATCTTTTATGTATTTCCAAAGAACTATACTGTACAAGCTTAGTCAGTTTAATTAAAAGTTAATGCCATGTGAAATGGGTAATATCATACCATTGAGCCAAATATTTGCCAATTTGGGTGGGAAAGCAAAGACGGTGTTTCGATTGTCACTTAATACAGCTCCATAAACGAGAGTGACGCAGGTTTCGGCCGGAGTCCAAGAATCAATCCCATGCCTGTGCCAAGACAATTAAAGGCATAGTTAAATGTTAATTTAGAATTCATAAAATTAATATATAGATCATTGTTGAAATATAAAAGTGAAGTCTTAGAATACAAGAAAATTGGTAATTCCAATCACCGTTTGAGGGCCATGGTAATGTCAACTTCCCCACACCCCGCTTCGATTTCCTTTACTCCAGGTAAATCAATGTATCCTTCTTCAATCCCAATGCCTGCCACGTCCGAGGAACCTCCAATGCCAAGCGGGCCTTGAGCAGCCAAACCCCCGGATCCTCCGCAAACCCCGCCGTACTTGAGGAACAGACCCGGGAGGATCGGAATCAACTCGGGATCCACATTGAGGAGAAAGTCAGGCTGAGTATGGGAGAATCTCAATGAACTCCAAGCAGGTTTGCTCCAAACGATCGTTCCGCACGAGCGTTCCAGCTTGAGCCACACGTAGGCATAGCGCCCTTCAGAGTCAATGTGCAAGGCCGTGGTTCCATGGTGGAGCACTTGGAGACAATGGAGGTCCAGTGTGTTGATGGAGTTCTCGTATGGAATGAAGCTCACGCCGTGGTCGTAGTGAAGCGGCTGGACCGGGTTGTACAACTTGGAGAAACTCGGGACTTCCTCCTTTTGTTTCACGTCGCTGTAGAAGAGGTCGTCGAGGGTGTCTTGTGGCTCGGCGCCCTCAGGAAAGTGACATTTCTCTATGCTCGAAGTGTGAATGCTGCCAGAGCAAGGAAGTTGAGTTTATTTGAGACTACTGTGGACTCACTTGAAAATGCTGGGGAAATGGTTGGGAAATGAATGAAATATTGAACTAACCTAATTCTATCCGGATGGAGGAAGACAGGTCGCTGTTGTTTTGAATTGTGCGCGTGAATGACAGCAATTTTTTCTAAGAGTTTTTGTACTTTTCGTAGCTTATTCATATTTAAGAGGCCTCCAAGTCCAATCTTTGTAAAAAAGTCATCTTCGTTCTCAGGGTCGAGGAGAATCTAAAGGACAGGACATTGGAGTGAGCATACATGTATACTATTTGAGTGATGCTTGGGCGAGAAAGTGTTTTTGAGGTACTTGTAGCTGGTGAGTTTCAGAGCCCGAGGACATGACGACGAGGGAGGGTATTTGCAACATGTTCCGGAGCTCCTTGAGGAAGCTTCCGAAGAAAGGAACCACGGCACACGTGGGGATGTTCAGGGACCTCATCAAGGCCGCGTCGTACTCCAACCCCGCACGTTTCAACTCGGGGCCAAGAGGCCGATTGGATTCTTTCTCCCCTTCCTCGGCATTTGAATCAATAACTTTCGAATTTTCTCCGAGCAGAGTCCTTATCAAATTATCTAAGGCAGGAATCACAATCTCCTTCTCATCCAATGAAAGCCAAAACGGTTTGAGTTTCGCTGACCTACGACCCAATTTAAAAACTCGTTAGTTCTCCCCGCATTTCCCCCTACTTCATCAAGCATGTTCAGCCATCCTGATGGAGATCTTGGAAGGAAGCTTAAATGGAAGCTCCAATGAGCATGCTATGAGACATGAGTAATGAATCCTATTTCTTTCTTCTTATCAACTTGATGAATAATCCGATACGACGACACAAATCCTCTTAGCCAGTTCATGGTGATGAGAGAAAGCCATTGTTGTTGACCAAGGCATTTTCCTGGGCTCGGTTCATTGCTGGGGTTCAGAGCCATAGAGGCAAGTAGTTTCCGTCGGCCTACAACTTAGCTTTTACGGCTGGAGGCCGAAAGAAACCCCTGCCTCTACTCCTCTGCATCAACGTCTTCTTCACTCGACTGTCTCGTTCATTCTCCGTCTCCTTCCCCAGGACTTCCCCTTCTCCACTCTCACGATTGAGCTTAAAGTAACGTGACTAACCTAGCTAACCTAACGTAACTAAATGAGAAGAATTACTTCTAATAAACTAATGACATAACGCTGCGGTAAAATAGTGCCAACTACTTATTTTGAGATCGCCCAATCTATTAAATCCTAGTCAATGTATGTATGTTTCATTTGCATTTGTATTTTCGTGAAATTCAAAATTAGAGAAAAAGAGAATAGTATTACAGTGTGAGCTCAATAACCTGAATTGTAATTAAGTTTAAATGATTGGTGAGGAAATAGTTGAAAGTGTGATTTGATCTCACTTGAGTCCAGCAATGATTTCCACAGCAGTTCCAAAAGCACCAAGGTTCAAGGCCGAACGGGTGATTCGAAGGAGACAGGAAAGCATGGCTTTCCTCTCATCTTGATTTGGCGGAGACACCAGCAAGTGGGTGACCCAAGAGCTAATCTTTACTCACAAAAACACATATGAGAAAAAGGATAAAATAGCTCAATTGAAGTAGCTTATGTATGTACATGTGGTCAATCTGCACATGTGAATTTGCTGAGGAATAAGCTAGCTAAATACATATGATTATTTATGCATTAAAGCATCAAAGTCCTTACTTCATTAAAACGCTCAATTAAAACGTTGACCCCTTGGAGTTGAACGGGGTTTGTAGTAATGTCCTGTACATTTGTACTTGTGAGATTCAGAGAAACATATCTCAAATAATCCAACGAAGGAACCTTGATCAGAACAAACACACCATGAAATTATTCATACTTACATACAAATTATGATACAAGATTTAAATTGGTAAATTAATTTAAGGTATTCAATTTAAATGAATTGATACGATGACCAATTGTTGTTAGTTCTTATAAATGCTCATTACGAAACAACGATTTGGCTAATTGGGCCAGTGTATTTTTAAAGGACGAATGAATTGAGTCTTGGGAAGTGAAACTCACTTGGCAAAAAAGTTGGCTTTCCTTCTCAGCCAAAGTTAATACGACTTCTTCAGGGAAATGAAGAATCTTTTCTAAATACTCCAGTTCGGGACTAATACTGATTTTAAGCTTCAACTTCTTCTTCGTAGAATCTGTCAAGACAAACTTTGTGAGCACAAATGAGTTGAAAATTCATTTACAAACATGAGCCTCCAAACTTGAGGAGCTTCATGCATTTTATGATAATACAAGTAGGGAGTATACGCGGATGAGATGTGTGTATACATGAGTTAGGGAAAGTGAGAAAAGTGTAAGCAACCTGTGAGTTGTGGACTCTTTTTGGCGAGAGTGAACTCCTCAAGAAAATTGGCATCCATTTCTCTAATGAGGGCCCAAATGGCTCTTCCTGCCTCTCGAAGTCCGCCGACGGAACCTAAATGTCCACAAGAGGCTCCGGCTGGTTGGCCTCCAACTGGGACGACCATTAGGGTCCATTTCGTGGCTCGAAACTCGAGAAGCAGACGATCGTGATTCCTCCCACACCCAGCTCTCCACTTTCAAGATACAAATGAGATGATTGAATAACCCCAATCCACATTACACTTCCGAATACAAAACCACTCAACTCAAAAACATGAAAGACACAAACGTTCAAACTTTCCCTACTTGAACCATGAGTCCATACAACTACACATATACAACTAAATATTTTCCTCTCAATTGTTCCTTTAAAAAGCTCGGAGAATTTATTTAGTATACATTTTAACATGCATATCATATTAAACTACTCACTCAGTACTATTGTAAAACTACTTATAAAAGGTAGTTATGAAAAATATCAAATTTTCCTATGTTCTAGGTAGATGTGGTGAAAGCACATACTTGTATAAGATCCGTCGTGTTTTGCCATTTTGAAAGGTTTTTTGTTCGGCAATCAAGCAAGACGATCTTGTGGGGGCCAATTCCTAATAATCTCGAGGCCTAGAAATTGATTTGAGAGTCTCAATCATGAGATTAATTATGATAGGGATTTACTACCTTACGCCTTGTTTTCCCTCGCAAGAGTTCTTTCACGACTATGAGTCGACAGCCATAGGCTGGGAGCATTTGGCAACTTTGAACATACAGTTTTTGAAGTTGAGTTGGAGAGTCGTAAGCGAACGTATGGAAGAGTCGTCTCTTATGTTCCTGAAAATTCGGCCAAAGCGTCAATTATTAGATGAGAGATCAAAATGACATTTCTTGCCCATACATGTGGCCAAATATACAATACTAAACTAATAATATGCACTGATATTATATATCTACACCAATTTTCACAATTGAATAATTCATGGAAGTGAAAAGGAATATTAATGTGAGTCAATAACATGACGCTTCATATTAGGAGTTGCAAAAAGTGAATTCCTTTTGATTCGAATTTACCTTGATCAACCGAGGCATGTTGCCCGCATGGATGTAATACGGAGGAACCAAATCTCTGAGTCTTTTGGACGTCGAGAGGGAGACTTCATTTTCATCAGTGGAGGAGTAGCAGGTTGTGAGGAGAGACACGGCTCGCACCACGCCAGATGCCTTCTTATTAATTGATTCCTCGATGATCTGATTCTCACTCTCGTAGTCCAATGGACATTCCGCAGTTCCACTTCGCACGTTCTCGTCAAAAAACTGGAAAGGGTTCAGAGGGCTTTGTGAGTACTAAGGTTGAGTGCAAGGTATGCGCGGATATTAGATAAGTCAGTAATTGCAAGGTGGGAAATTCTTAAAATGTTTTAAAGAGAACTCCAAATTCAGTCCAATGCATAAAAGGAATGTGAGCTTTAATTGGTAATTTAATTAAATTATTTGAGAAATAAATTAAATAGCATGTTGGTGCAAGAACATAGGAGTATTCAATCCTATTATAAGGAATTGACAAAGAGGGGAACAAGCGGAAATACCTTGTTTCCTTCAGAATGAGGAAGATAGGGATCTCCTTTCACATTCGGAGTTGGCGTCGGAATCGCAACGTGTGTTTGGATTTTTGGAGTTGCAAACTTGGGCCAGCACTCCTCGAGCCTTAATTGAATCCCGGCTAAATTCGCAGCTTCTTCTTTGCTGCACGGCAAACTTCCGCTCAGGACCAACCTCTGCATCTAAAGAGTATTCACATTGTTGGAGTCGCCGTTCCATGCATCCAAATTAATTGAATAAATAAAACTCAAGAGATATGTAATTTAAATGGGGATTCGAGTTGTTCAATTTTACAACAATCAGGCTCTTACTTCCATATAATCAGTTTCTATCACTTGTAAGGTATCCGCCTCATTTGCATCTTCTTCAATATTCTGTGAACAAGTTTTGAACATGAGTGTCATTTTTCAAATTGGGAATCCCGGGATGCATAGGTTTCGTACACGTAGGAGAATACATAAAGTTATGCATACTAAAGAAGGGCAAAGAATTCTGATATGATCGGCCCATCTCAAATACGGCAATCCACAGGAAGAGACGCGCGTAACAAAGTCTTTCAGTTCACGAATGATATGGTTTTTCCCGTTGAGTCGAGACGTTGAGATCCAATCCTGAAGTTCAAACTCGTTAAAAGAGAAAGTAAATCATGCTGTTCGTGTATGCAATATAAATAATATGTCCTACCTATGATCATTTACACCTACAATCAAGTACTATGTATTAATGACATTGTGAGAATGCTAATTACTTCAACAAAGAGAAGAACTGCTCGATGTGCGATGGGCATATCAGAAATGAAAATGCTCTCCTGCCTTGACCGACTCGGCGTCCCAATGAAGAATGAGCATTTCCTGCCCAGGTCGGGTCGATCATTGACCAGACTGACTCCTGACTTTTCCTCGTTGGGAGACTTTGAAAATGACTTTGGGGAGTGGGGGGTGAGGAGGCCGGGCGAGGAAGGCGGCGGCGGGAAAGTTTGAAAAGAGGGGCAACGTTGGACTGGGCTCGAGGGACTGAGAAGGTGGGTGGTGGGCGGGAGGGCCAGGGTCGGCGACGTGGCAAGCGACATGGAGAGCTCGGGCAGCGGGAGCGGAGCATCCAGCGTCACCTTTGGCACGGACCTCGACCTGGGTCGCGGAGAGGGCGGCGGAATCGCTGGAGGTGACGAGGGCTCAATGGACGTGTCCATAAAGTCCGGGAGGTTTTGGAGTTTCTTTTGAAAAGCCAGGATTTCATCCTCAGGTGTGTCTTTGGGCGAAGTTGCTTCGGCCGAGACGTCGAGGGACCGGTTCCGGCTCAGCCGCCTTGTTTTCTTTTGGTGAAGACTCCCAAAACGCCCACTCTGCTCAAACAAATGAAATCCTCAGCTATTTACACACTCCCCAACCTCCGCGCCATTCCCGATTTTTAAATAGACACCAGAACTCATTTGAATCCACACGTCCCATCATATCCCATTGCGCAGTCTGGGTGTGAAGAATGCAGACATCAATAATACTATTTCCAAAATATCTCGCCTCATTAAAATAACCATAAAAAGACTATATAGGGGCCCAATAAAGAACTTTAGTTTAAGCGCCAGGCCTCAAATGTTCGCTTGAGTTTTGTATTTACTTAAATGAACATATTCTCTCCATAGTCAAAAAAGTGAAATGTAGTCGGAGAAGCGCGGCGATTGAGCCAAGATACCATATAGAATAATCTCTAGTGTTATGACCAGGGCGGGGAGAAGCTCGAAGAAATGGCCAGAGTTTATTACTAGTGAATTGTTTAAAGGTGGCGAAAATTCTCTCTTGGAGGGGTGTAATGAGGGTATGAATAAAGGAGTCTCATTTGGAAGTAATGCCGGGACGTGTAGAGGTTCCCCAAGATCTCCCATCCATACCTGCTTGACGAGGAACGAGGGGGATCCGACCGGGGAGTTGTTCTGGCTGCTCGCCCCGCAACCCGTGTAGAGGCTCTCCCTTGAGGCCGCGTTGCGGAGGGACGCGAGGGGCAGGAGGCCGAAGATGGAACTTTCTCTCGCTGTCTTGCCCTCTACCTTGGAGTCTTCCCCCTTCTCCACGCTCACTTCCTGGCTCGAAGACCGCCATTTGAAGAAGATGCCCCGGATCGTGGTTTTCTTTCCCGTCGGGGCAAGGTCCTCCTTAGGCGACCCCGACGTCTCTTCCAGCTCGTGGAGGATTTGGTCTTCGCGCTCCTCCGATGTATTCAAATCACCTCCACAGTCCACGGTCAAACTCACCTTGAAGGATCAATTACAAAACTCCATCAACATCCAAGTGGAAATTGGAAAGTTTGGATGGAGAGAGAAAAATGGCTTTTCTGGATTTGACCCAAGAGACGAATTGAGCAGGTGGTAAATACAGCTAAACTCTTCTTTGCGCTCGACAAGTCTAAACGCTCAATTCTTCACCCAACCTTATTGAAGCTACGAAGCTATAGCCTTTTACTTGATAATTGCCATCAACCTAACTAACGATAGGTATATTCTAAATTCCCACTCGATTAATTAAATCTAAGTTTTAATAAAAGAATCCTTGCATAGATACCTTAACCGAGACATAAAAGGATCCTCAATAGGTACTCAGATGCCTAAAAATATATCTTATAGTTGGCAATGTACTTATTTGAAAATACAATTTCTTAAATACAAATATTCAGCAATGTCTTCAAATTTGTATAAAATGTTGAGTCTTTGATCTTAAGTACAAAAGGAAGTTGAGATACCAAAGATTTTAATACTTTTAACTTGGGATTGGAAGAGCAAACGTGAGGAGTCCCTGGAATGAAAAGTATATACTTATATGGGATAGATACTTGAATTCGTGTATTGCCAAGTAAGTAAGTATGTAGAGGAAGTATTTATTTGTATGTAAAGAGTCAAAAAGGGTTTTGTAAGGTCTCGAATACGCAGAATGCAAATGTGAGTTTGTAAATGGCTCGAGTCGCATTAGTTCTTTTTAAAAAGTGAGTTTGGGGAACGGAGAAAAGGGAGCGAGTAAATCAAGGAAGAACTTCCTAATGGAAAGAAAGTTGGGGTGAAAGTTGAGAAGTTTTTTTCCAGGGTGAGAGGTGGGAGAAGGTAGAAAAATGATATTAGTACTTGTCTCCTTCTTCGTAGCGGAATTGATCCCGTGTCCGTGCTTGAGGCCCTGCTTCGTGATGTGCGGGACTCGACGGACAAATTGGAGAAAACAGAGTTCCCCGAATGTCCAGAGTAGGCAGAGGCAAAGGAGGCACGAGAGGCACAGCTTTTCCATCGTCGCAAGGCCAAGCCCGTGCTGAGGAGTCGATGGAGGAGGAGACGAAGGAGAATCGTCGGGTGGACAATCGCTGGGTAACACGTGAGGAAGATGCGAACAAATGCCTGGTCAAGCTCGGGACCGCCGATACTGTTTCGCCGACCTGAAAAACCCCAACTATGACCAACCTCGTTCATTTCTCTCGGAGAGACGGAGTGTTTTTGAAACTTTACTCTCGGCAGAGTGTCTCCGGAAGTTGTGAGGAGATGAGGTGCTCTGGTGTCTGCTTGGGCTTTGGCTCTGCCAGGTTGAGGCGGGTTCTCTCAAGTACGGCGATCCCAGCGAGATGCTCGTCTAGTTAATGAACATTAAAAATGCATGTTTAGGACTTGTTCGCTCAAAGATCCGGAAGATTCGGAAGACGCTAACGAAGTCAGAGAAAGAGCATGTGGGAAGGTAGAGACATGTACATGGGTGGGTGTGCGTTGATATGATTCTGTGTGCTCTCATTTCTCCCTGGCACGCCAGGAGAGTAATGGGAAGAGCCATTTGCTATAGAGAGGCCTTTAAGAGCCCTCAAAGACTAATGGGCAGAGGGGGGAGGGTTTAAAAACCTCTAAAGATTTCAAGACACGGATGATGGTGGACTCGACCGAGATGGCAATTAGCGGCTGGGAGCTCCCGTCACCCAAGTTCACCCCATGGGCGAAGACGGGGGAAGGTGTTGAGCAGGTCCACGTGATGAACAAGTCCTCGTTCCCCAACGACCCACTCCCGATCGTGGACTCATCTAAAATTAAAATTCAATGAATATGTACGGGTTTGATAGAGAAGTGAGTCATAAATAGCTTAACAGCCCCCGGAATTAAACTCCCGTGTGCATTTATTCAAACTCCTTCATTTTTCATCCCTTCCATCATTATTCCCGCTCGACTCGGGAGATCTAATCAAATGCGCTCAAATCCATAATTCCGCTCTATTCACAACTTCCCTTTCTCCTATTAGCGAATCATTTTCAAAAGGATCAAAAGTAGTTAATGATATTAAAATTCTTAATTGCCCTATTCAAATCCATCTTAACTAAACTTTTCCAAGGCTCCTCTATGACTTCTTTCATAAATATATAGTGAGCGTCAATCTAATGATTATATAATTTTCTATCTTTCATCGATTTTTTACGATTTCATACAAGGTTCATAGCTTTTGAAGATGATTTAGGAATTCACTTGAGCGAACTAATGAACGGAAACTTGATATCAAAGTGGTACGCACATGGGGAATGCCGATCACAGGGCTGGGCTCATATAGGTTCAATAATAATAATAGGGAATAATTAGGATGTTGAGGGAGAGAGAGACCATTAGTGATGAGGTCGAAGACGCTGACTCTGAGAGCGGATCGGTGATGGAGGCCCAAGTAGACCAAGAGCCGGGCTGCATGGTGCTTCACGTAGCGTCCGAACAGAGTCGTGTGATTGGTGTAAAAGAATTCGTCGGCCGGGAGGAGCAGCGGCGGCAGAGCATCCGGAACTCCAGCGTCAATCAGAGCTTTGTGGTGATTGGGATCCATTGCCAAAGTGGCAAGGATTTGGAGAACCAGACAGAGCAGTTGCTAAATTCAAATATCAGGAATCAAAGTGGGTGGTGAAAGGCTCATTCATCCCCGTATTGACTCTGGAGGCAAATAGCCGCCTATCAAATGTATCAATGCTTATTTACACTCATTTCTCTTTCTGGCTAATTAAACCTCAAAATATGCATTAGGGGCCATTGGGTAAATAGAGAATTCGCGGGCTAATGCACCGTGGCGAACAATGGGATGTGTGAGCCGAGCTCCCTAGATTCCCAACTTGTGGGATGACGTGTGGAGTCTTTAATTACACTCTATTTATCTAGGGGTTGACAATGCAGGGGAGTTTTTGCCTCCTCGGCGAAATGGAGAAACCTTGCAAATATGCTAATTGGGCCAAAAGCTTCTCCAGGATGAGATCAACTTGGATCCTTAATGTGGAGGGAACATGAGTGCATGCGGGGGTTTGCTAAGAAAATATTTGAGAGAAAAGTGAATGAACGCGAGGCTCATTAATGAAATTAAATATCAGTTTTATAGTTATTTGGAACCAGCCAGGGAAGTTGTGTAGGGAGGAATGTTAAACAATTTAGTATTTTATGATACTAATTTCCTTTGAAAGTTGGTCTAATTCATTACTAAACCTGATGGAATCAATCATGGAGAACAGTTTATTTAATAAGAAGATTGAAATTAGGGAAAGTTTCACTTTGGAAATTTATGCCCCGTCTCTTCTCCTTATGCCCACATTTACGATGACAAGTTGGAAGTTTTTGAACTTGGAATATCCCTCCTTTTACACAAATTCATAATGAAATGGATGATAAAGCTTTCTTTATTAAAAACCCAACTTTTCTCACTCTCATTACTAATTTTATCTTTAAAACTGTGAATGAAGTAAGGTGAATGTGATTTTGGATTATTGGAGTAAAAGCACAGGATTTCCCAATAAAGATTTCCTATATTTTTATCTCTTTTTATTCATTTCCTAGTGAAGCATTTTGAAAATAGGGGATTGGAACGAGAAAAGTAGACATATGAGTTTATTTTCCCTTGTATATATTGGTCTGTTAATTGGGGCAAGTGTCAGGAATTAATCAAACGGAATCTGAAATCTGTTGAAAAGTTCGAATTGTGTTGAAATGGCTGGTGAATTGTGAAACTTTGGTCCAAGTGGGAATTGGAAATGTTGGAATTGTTCAACAACTTTTCCTCTCCACGAGATGAGAAAAGGTGAAAGAGGAATTTACCAAACTCTCCAACCAACTCTGAGGAGGAATGAGAAAAGGAGTTCATAAGAACAACATTAAAGAAGTAATTGGAGAATAAAACCGCCCATTTCAAAAATTACCCCTGCCTTTTCTAATATACATACTTATTGTATTTCTTGCTACTTATTTTTCACAAGGTCCGAGGAAGATTACTTTCCCATATACCAAAATATTTACTTTCCTCTACCTATCATAATACAAACAAAATAAAAGGACCAAGAATCCCTTGTTTTTCCCTTACTTAATATCTAACCAAACAATATTCTTATATGAAGAACCATCGTCTAATCGTAAGACTCATACAAGATGTATCTCTATACATTACAAAGTTATTAAATCCTTCCTTATTACGCTCAAGTCTAATGTAATCCTCTTTCAAGATCAAAATGTTGGAGCAGTTTGGCTAATTATATTCGAGTTTTGATAAAACTCAAGGTTAGTTTCCAACAAAAACTTCGGAGCCGACAAAAAACCTCATTTAGATCCTCTGAAAAGTCAAGATTATCATTTTAGGAAAATCTCGAGTTTTTCTCAGGATAAAGTCAACACTATAATTGTCTTTTTTAAATTTTCTTCTGACATCAAAGACACGTGTGTGAAAACAGAATGTACATTCTCAAATAGAATGCAATTTGCAAATAATGCATTTGAATACACTTTAAAACATATTTATATAAATAGGAGTTAATTATTAAGATACGATGTAAGGATTTTTATTCATTCACCTTTAAGTTTGTGTTAGTGCATATGAGGATGTGGATCTAATTAGATTGAAGATTGAACTATTAGAGCATTATTTTTATTGATCTCTTCTTGGCTTATAATAATATAAATTAATAATGTATAGTAATATATTCTAATTTTGTGTACATAAGTATTCTGTAAGTATTACTTTGTATGTATCTATAAAAGTGTTACCTATATGTGTATGCATTATTACCTAGTTTTATTTCTTTGTATTCGGTGTCTCTCAGTCAGTTTGCATGCAGTGCATTTCAAGATAATTGTATGAGCCTTCGATTTCAATTTACTTATTTAAAAAGTCTCATCATTTCGAACCTAATTGTAATCGTCAAGTGTACCATATATCTTGATTCATATTGCATTAATA
>VJMY01000695.1:0-37737 GCA_009869795.1 Neelides sp. FZ-2019 | reverse complement strand
TAAACAAGCTATGTATATATACTTTTGTCAATGTTTATTACTTCCTAATTTAATAATAGTAAACTTTTGAATTATAAAACAATCGAGTACTCGTAATTTATGAGTTAAGACTTCATAAATGCAGTGAGTGAATATTACATAAGTAGATATAATATACCTACAAATCACATATCTAGTCAATTGTCTAGATAAAACTCGTGTAAATAATTCTGCGAATCTGTATTTTATATTATTTAAGGTCACAGGTTTAATAGAAGGTATGAAATATGAGATTAATTAGCATCACAAATGAAATTTTTTAACAACCTTAAGTATCAAATACTAATTTTTACATAATATTAAGACATCAAAATGCATAGGTATAAGAGAAACATGTTTATAAGCACAAGGGGTTTTGTAATTCAAGTACCTACTGTAAATAATATTAATGTAGTCCAGATGTATTTATTTACCAAACTTTTTGTACAGGCAATGATGGACAATTAAAAACTGGGATTCGCAAATCCATGATCAAAAATATAAGTATTAAGTTACATAATGTTGTTTACAAGCTATCCTAATTGTCAACATGGGCAAAAACCAAAATTACAAAGGTTGGCACGTGTACCTTGGCTCATGATTGAAAGTGTTGTTCGAGTTGGAATTGTTGTACGTAATGGTTGGGGTTGGGTTTTGCGACCTCCGGAACCTTCGAGCCAGAAGTTGAGACGCGAGGACCGTGATGATAAAAAGGAGGCAACAGGTGACGGCAGCGAGACTCCAAAATGTCCAACTCTCCCGAAGAACTTCCCATTCCTCGCAACTCCCAGGACTCGACTCATTGAATTGAAAGGGGTAATCTCGAAAGATGGGGAAGAAAAAGTTCCAAAACAGCATCCTGGAATGGGAAAAAAAACCCAAAAGTTTTATTTATAAGACTTTAATCTCACGAGATAACCAAAGGAGATTTAACCTGTTTGTCAAAAATTGCTTGTCAAGCTCAGACTTAAGTCCGAGACGAACAAAGTCTTGGTTCTTTTCAGTGTAGTTGGGCCATTTGAATGGAAGTCCAAGCTCAGGACTTTCACCCAATTTCTCTTTTGACGTCTCAGGAGTTGGAGTGCTGAAACATCACAATCCACAAAAACCAATCAAATTAAATATTGGTTTAAATAAACAACTAATAATTAATCAACATTAATCAAAATCTCATTTTCATAATAACATTAATATAATTATGAAAAATTTTGTAAAACTAAAATAAAATTCATTTTTTGAGTTAAATTTGTAATAAATATAAGTGAATACCCATGTCTGATAAAATCTGCCCATATTTTCATCATTAAGTCACTCATCTTCATGTCATCGAGCGTTCTCAAGTGGTTTGTAAAATTGAGATACGGTTCCCCGAAAATAAATTGCAATTCGCTCTCGTGGTATGAACCTAATAGGAGACATCACCGACTCAAATCCATTTTAAAACGTCTGAATCATAATGGCCAAAAGGCAAAAGCTTTTAGCTCTTTTTCCCACTCAACTTACCAATCCAATCCTCCTGGTTCATCTTCCGATCGTCTGAGCTAAAGTAGTTAAACTCGTACAAATAAACAGGCTTGGAGCTCTTCTCCGAGAGGAGATTCATTTCATTGATGCAAGGAGCCTTCAATCCAACGTCAGAGATAAACTGGGCACAAAAGTTAAAAACATTTTAAAAAGTCTCTCCGCCCATCCGACAAAAGGAAACTTCTAATTTAGATGTAAATACAAATCCACTTAACATGTAGAAATGCTCTTCTGAGGATTTCGTGAATGAAAAGGGATTTGGGAGTTTGATAATCCTAAACGTTTTCCTTATTTTCTTATAATTTTGGAAGGAATTGAAAAAATTTGCTCACATCACTCACGGAACTCGTTTTCCCATACAAGTCATTCTGAGCAATGCCGGCTCGGTAAAGGTACTGAACCGTGACAGAGTGAATCATTGCGGCAATGTTTGCAGCCGTCACCGTTGGAATGTTCTCAAGAAGACTTACGATGTCGAGTTGAACGAAGGACTGAAGATCCTTCGTCTTCGTCGTTTCCCCAACTATTATTATACAAATTGCATATAAAGGGCCTATTGAAAATATCTTGGTTAATGCATTCTAATGGCTTGAACGTTTATTACTTCCTCATGCCATTTACGATCATGTAAAAGATTTTTTTTATTTGTGATATCCAATTTGCAAAAAAATCTTTGCCTAACTTTTATTTACATTTCACTTATCGTTAATTTTAAATGCAACATATTTTTTTTAATTCTTTAGAGTAAAAAGTCTAAACACTTTTAAGTTTTTCTGATATTGAAATATATACTATTTCAATCTCAAATGGTTTAATCTTGGTTAACTTTAAACGTATACTTGAAGTGTCAGGAAAAGGTATCAACAAAAATCCCCTTTAAATGTTTTTATTGTTCAAATCTTCTCAAATGATCAAATGGATTTTGAGGAAAGAAGCTTTTAGCAGACTTCCCAAAAATCAAAGAATGTTCAAAGTTGTTGGCTTTAAAGTATTTTTCCTTGGGCTTAAAGTTAAACTTGACTATTTCGTTAAGTTTGAAGGTGAAAGGAAAGTGTATTATTACACTTGGTGAACCAAATGGTGACTTCGTCTTTGGTGAATCCCGTGAGGACTGGAACTTGAGCGAATTCTCCTTTCTCAATCAAGTGTTCTGGAAGATGAGTGAGAAATTGACCGCCGTACTTCCCATCGATAACAGCTGCATATGCGAGGCTCAATCCGTCTTCCAACTTGGAGATCTACAAAAAGTTCAAAACTCAAATGGAGAATTACCCAAGTTTCTCACACATGACTTCACACTCAAGTGCCACCTAACTATTCGCATTTCTTTATTTTCCTTTCAGATCGAATTAGTTTAATTTTTAATTTCATTTATATACCTATCATCATGTATTTTTATAAACAAATTCAAATAGTCTCAATTCAATATGTACTACTACTACTACTTATAATATGACAAGAAGTAAGTATATAGGATATTCCGTGTATATATCTTGATTTATCTACGGTTAAAGCTTGTACATAATACTGATATAATACTAGTTGTTAAATTTTTGCATACAATTTAATGTTTTGTCACATAAGTAATTTTGAAATTGTGCCTGAGAGAGAAGGAGTGCTCTAATCGTAAGTATCGAGTTTATAAAGGAAAGTTCAATTTGTCTCAAATATGTGTGGTGAGGGAGCTGGAGGTGAGTTGAAGTGAGAATACAAGTCGTTCTGAAGTAGGAAACTGAGGGAATGTTTGTACGCTTATAAAATAATAATGATGATTTTACCTTCATAATGAGCCCTGGAGAAAATGAGCGAATACAGTCGAGTAAGTCGGCTGATGGGCTGGTGGGGCAACCCAAGTTGGAAGCCAAATATTCTGCGTGTTTCTTCGGAGAGAGCTGAAGAGCCCAAGGAGCTCCTGAACAACCCGACTGCACCGTCACACCGGAAAACTTCCCTTCATTTTCAAAATCTCTCAACTTCTTCAAATGTTAACTTTGGGGAATTACAAATGTGTCATTAACTTTTACTTTATTAGTAAATTCCCCTATGTAAGTACTATCACCTGGATGGAGAAAACGGGTTACACTTATGAGTAAAAAGGTAAGTACTTTAATGTACTATAAATATACTCCAATTCTTAAGTATGTAAATAGTTAATTTATGTATTTCCTTGTGCAAATACTTATTCAATTCACTGAAAAATCGATGAGCC
Source organism: Neelides sp. FZ-2019 (assembly GCA_009869795.1). Classification (NCBI taxonomy): domain Eukaryota; kingdom Metazoa; phylum Arthropoda; class Collembola; order Neelipleona; family Neelidae; genus Neelides; species Neelides sp. FZ-2019. The sequence continues at coordinate 33,986 of VJMY01000695.1, read as the reverse complement.
ATTAATGATTATTTACGTGCTCTGTCTTTAAGAAATTGTGTAAATATGAAATGTACGTTGTCGTTATGCATTTTTGGGAATTTCTGTTCATGCAACTCACTCAAAGTCAGAAGAAAACGAAAGGGAACAACGCGATTGACTTTCCATGGGCAAAATGAAGTCATAAACAAGATTAATAAAAGAGAAAAATTCTTTAGAACGATATTTCTTTTTGATCATGATCTTATATGTAATCATTCTTTATTTTAATTTTCGCTTATCCAGCTAGTTCAATATTTTGTAATCTTGGTAGCTATTTGAGGCTATAGATGCTCCATGTTTAAAGGCAATATGAACCTTAATAAGAAATAAATGCATGAGATGTTATGGGTTCTTTGAGTTTCTTTCCCTTTTTCATCCAATGTCATTGGATTTTGCCGAGATTATTACTTTCTCATTCAATTTCGTCCCGTTCATCCGGTTGAGAGGTTTTCATTTTCTTTCACTCGAATTCGCATGGAAAGGACGAGACGCTTCGCATATTTCCTCGTACCACGTGCCGTCATATGAAAAGTAAAAGGAAGACACCGTCACGTCTCTCGAATTTATCAATTCTTCTCTTCAAATCTGTTGAGAGGTTTCTCTTTCGACAATGCAAATTGAATAAGATTTTCCCCTTCCAATGCCGTCCTAAGTAAATTGTGGACGAGACGTTCAATTTATCAAACTTGATCGAATGAAGGCTCTCGGAGATGTTCATTAAAATCTCCTCTTTGAGATAACACGATTTAAAATGAAAAACCGATCAAAAGCTCATAAACTGGATTTAAAATGCTCATGGAGTATATACGAAGCACGAACCTATACTCGCACCTTTAAATATTGAAAGACAAAATTCATACCACACTCACGTCATTGTGTAGTTTTCCAAAATAAATATGCCAATACATTTTATTAATATGCATTATACCAGTAAGTATTTAAGTTCATACCAGTTGTTTTACATAGAGTGAAATATCTGGCTTGTACTAATATAGATCTGGAAAAGTGAAACCCGACATGAGTTCCGGTTCTCTCAATAGATAATTAAAGATCTCAATTCAATTTGTCAGTTTTACAACACGCATGAAAAGTCCCATTTGTTTTCAAGATCTAAATTAAAGGGAATCGTCCCCCACGAAAGACTCGAAACGAGGAGCTAAATGCTTAATGTCTTTCCCATGTATCGTTCTTCAATCTTTTTTATTACGTGTACCCACTATAAGCTTATGTAAGATAAACGGAAAAAGAACTGTTAATACCAAGACTTTGGTGAAAATCTATATGAATTCTAGATATAATATAATTATTTAAGTATATTCTCATAGGATTCGCTATAAGTTTATTTTTATAAGGATTAGAGTTACCTATATTTAAGTCTTAAAAGTTTAATAAATATAAAAGATAAATAGGACTAAATGTCAGAAAGATTGAACTTACCCTGAGATAGTGGAGAAAACATGTGAAACATCACGCTTGCTAAATAGTTAAGAAACACATGAAAAAATTAAACTTTGTAGCAGTGGACGATGAAAGAGTAAATTATGAAGCATTTATCTTATTTTTATAAAAATAAGAAAAACTTCATATCTTTAAACTTGATGAAAATAAATGCTCACCTCCTCCAGCTGAATTTCCAACAAGTGTGACTTTCTTAGGATCTCCACCAAATTGTTCAATGTTTTTTTCGACCCATTCAAGAGCCATTACTTGGTCCAACATCCCGTAATTACCCGGTGCAACTGGATCTCCAGTGCTCAAAAAACCTAATTGATTTAATATTACTTTATTATTATTGTCAGTTTAAAATATAACAAAGTCATTTTTTTGTAGTGAATCCTGCATAGTACCAAAATGCATCTTTTGTGTTGAGAGAAAAGTTCTTTTCTGTTCCTTTCTGTTCAAGATCAAAAGACCCGATAAGAAAAAAGGAATCTTCGCCATCCATTAAATACTTTTAATGAGGAGGAAATAATGGTTAAAGAGCGTTGAAGTGTATTTTATGCTTCAAAGATCAAGTATCATGAAAAGGTGTGTAAAAAAGCTTTTTTCTTTCTACGTTCATTCTTACAAATAGATCCTTTTATCGTTCGGTTCAGCTCGACAATGTGAAAACTAGTAGTAAGCAACACATTTAAAAAGAATGTATACAAAAAAAACCTTTTGAAATGACCACTTTGCTCTATATAGTATAATAACAATAACCATAAACCAATTTGAATACTCAAGCTGCATTTAAAATATGTCTTTGTTTAAGATATTATTCATATGGAACCTGAAGACCTAAGAACTTGAGATTCAATTGTCCTTGTTACGCATTCTTTTAATTTTAACAAATTAGAACTTGATATATGAATCTTACCAAAAGGGCCAAGGCGATAGTTGAATGTGACGACGATCAAATTTTGCGTAGATGCTAAAATTTGTCCAGGATAAAGTCGTCCTCCGTTCATGTAGTAGGAGCCACCATGGATATAAAAGAAAACGGGCAATTGGGAATTGAAAGGCATTGTTCCGTTTCCTCTCTATTTAAAAATTGTGAAATATCAATGTCAAACTCCCATTGAATACAAAGAAGGGAAAGAAGTCAGAATATCAAATGAGAACTTGAGAGTGCATGTACACACAATAAAAGGAAATGTAGGTGAAAGTCGATAAATAGTAAATGAGAATGGATAGGGCATTGTATAGTTTTTTTCTCTTTCCAATTCATTTCCTTCTTTAATTCAAAGATTCCAATGTCAATGGATCGGAATTGGTCGGCGGTTTTTTCTTTGCTTGAAAAATTATCCAGTTTCACTCGTGAGAGACGAGATGAATGTAATGAACATTTTTATAGGCGAAACTCTGCCAAGCCGAAAGGGAACTCGTGTGGATGGAAGTGGAAAATAAATTAGAAAGATTGTCGTCATTCGGAAATGTCATTAGGATTTTTATATTTGTTAATTAGAACCTCAAGTCAAAACTTGTTAGCGAATCTTTATAACCGTTAATGAAAATCAAGGGAAGCTCTTACTTAATCAAATAATTCAATATTTTTTGCATATATTGGTTCTTAGATTTACACAACCATGAAATCCCTTTTGGCTTGAAACTGGGTTACTTGGTTTTCATGCAATCAACACAATTCCTTAAAATATGAATAGACTTCAAATTCTATAATGTCTGGTTAATGGAAAATAATAAGAGTAATAATAGGGAAAACTTGTACTAAATACAAAACTTTTAAACAACCACACATTTAAGAAGGAAAATATTTAGAAATAGAACCATAAAGAAAATATACTTTATTTAGATAGAGAAAAATCAACGATTTAAATTCCCAGAAAATTGGGAAAATAAGGTTAATAAACAATGGCGAAGGCAATAAATAAATAAAGGTATAAGGCTCGAATCAAATAATGAAAACGTATCAAAAATTCTTACAAGAGGAACATAAACGTTGAGAGTTAGACAGTCTTCGCTCATGTTGTAGTTTTGAAGGGATCTCGGAATAATTGTTTTATTCTTGGAGGAAGCCACATCCCAAATCATTTGTTCTCCTGGTTGGTAGCAAATTGGACCAAAACTCCTCGCGTTCAGAATCCCATCCCAACTTTGTTTTTCTACCGGTGGCTGGTGAAGCAGAAAAGGATATTATTAAATTCTCCAAAGACTTTAATATTAAGAAAAGTTCCTTATTTCTTTTATGTCTTTGTAATAGCTTTTCTATAAAGGGTTGAAAAGATTTCTTTTCATATTATTAAATATTTTCATTCGGATTCTCTGATCTTATTAGTATTGTTGCATATTTTCTTTACATATTTTTTTACACTTTTACAGAGAATATTTTCCTTTAAAATTTTTTAAATCTCATCTTATTGATCTAAAGCCAAACAAACCTGAACTGAATTCAAAATTTGAACTCGAAATATATTTAAGCCGTTAGTTTTTATATGGTTCTTGTAAGTATTATTGTTAACCATTAGCATCACGTCAAGTTCAGCTTGTTTAAAAAATATGGACATTTAAATAAAATTGTTAAATCTTGAAAGCCTGCTAATAAATAAGATTTTCTGGAAAGAATGCCTTGATCTGTCATTTTTCTATTCTTCTCCTTATTGGCCCTGGTTGAAGGGAATAATTTATAGAGGCTTTTGCTTAATCCCCGTCACAAGATGAATCCTCTAATCCTATGATTCTTCCACCATCATACTCATGTAATGGCTAACAAGTAACAAGATATTGTGGGGCTGATGAATGGTTATGATCTGCTAGAAACCTCCACAATGTAATTCCGTCCATAAGTCGACCCCATGAACATAACGAGGGTCAACTTCAAAGGATTAAATGATAATTAATATCAATTTTCGCTCTTGAGCTTCTCATACATAGGCTTTTCTTGGTTGCTGACGAGCCGAATGGGAAGTTTTCATGGAGTAAACATGACCTTTACTATATATTTCAATATCTCTTTGACTCTCAATGTCAATGGTTGTTAGTCTTGGAGGGAATTTACTGCCTTCATTGCCATTTAATATTCAGGAGAGGTGAAGGGAGCAGACGGCTCTTAACCTCTCATTCCCGCTGTGAACAAAATTTCTCTTAAAAGCTGTAAATGAGGAGTTGAGAAAATTCCTTCAGTTGAATTCTCTCAAACTTGATTTACATCATATTACGTTTCATCTTCACTGCTTTGCACCGCAACTCGTCTGGAAAAGCGAAAAACTATCCAATTTCAAGGAAATGGAACTTAAAAATTAAATTTATTTCGCTAAGCACGAACTCCCAAACATTTCTCTCCCTCGGGTCTCTTCCTCTCCTAGACTCAACATGTATGGTTTACCCCAACGATGAGATTCAATTATTTATATATTTAAATTCAAACAAGCCTGCACCTACATATAGCTAGTTCACTATTTTTTTAATTGATGTATTTATGCAATGCACAGTATATAATATTATGTATTATACTTATGTGAATATATTAGTAAGTGTTTGTAAACTAATTATAAGAATAATTTGCATAAACAGGAAAGCAATACTAAATATTTCACAATAAATGAGTTATAATTGAAGTAGACATTTGACAAATGTTACCTTAAATCTGAGTTCATGGATGGGGGGCTCGGCGTAAGGAATTCCCAAAAACCCACCCACGAGCCCTTCGAAAAAATATTCATTTTTGATGTTGACTGGAATGAGACGTCCCTTTAGTTTCCCCTGGCGCGTCTCGACGAGAATTCCTTGCTCTCGCCCTTTTTTCTGCCTCGTCACTTCTTCGAGGGTCGCACAGGTGAGGAGGGTTAAAAACAAGCACAGCGAACTCTCACTTGACATCCTCATTTCAAATGCATCCGAGGATTCCTCAATGTAAAATCACATCACACCCTCGAATACTTACAATCCAAATCATCCCGATTCTCTTTCTTTCCTCCCTTTTTCATCTTTTCTTATTAGGAGTATCACTATGCGCTTTTGATCCAGCAGGGAATAAGTATCTGTAGTATGTAGTACTCGCAGCAAATCCGGAGATTAATAAAGTCGTCTATAAACACAAACCGAGCGGTGAGCTCTTGTTCCATTACTACAGTTCGTCTTTTTATCGTCTTTCATCTTGTGCAGAGTCTCCAGAGTTCAAACTTATTAAGATGTCATTCAAAAAGGGGAATTTATGGGAAAATGAAAAAAGATCGTTGAATATGTATCACGTGTATTTAGTTAGGAAATAACTGAGAGAGCTCAAGAGAACTTTTCCCCCTTTAATATCACCTGAACAATTAAGCCAAGAGTATGTATATGGGAAGTGTAGAATAATAAAGCTGAGATGTCTTCGGTATCGTTTGTTATTTATATTTTGGAGAAGGTGGGTGGATGAAGTTCATTAGAATAACTTCCCAATCATCCTCTATAAGGACGAAGGAATCTCTCGTGGAGCGGCGAGAGGATGAGACCAAAGGAGACTCCTGCTTCTGTCCTCACAATCATCGCGTGTATCTTCCACCTCTGCTTCGTATAATGTTTTAAGGAGGCACCGTCGATCAGTGATTTGAAGCTCTATATATAACAAGATGCATTTTTCGTGACAGTCTCTTTCATATATTCCATCCCAAATACTCAACTATTAGTAATACTCGTTTTACATTAGAAGATATATAAAGCATTAAAATATATATATTTTATCCCAACATAGTATTAGAACGCAATAATAATGAATAACTAGCGTCAAATCAGCATTAAATTAATAATAGCGAGGCTTGTCCATGAAACAAAAGTATCTATTCATACATATTTGGTAATATGGTATTTTCCACATAGAGCGAATCATGAATGGCCAATAAACTCTCATATTGATGTAATGTGTAATGGTGAAATGGTAATTCATCTTGTATACCTATGTAAATGTGCATTATAGCTGATACTGATACGAGTCGGCGTTTCGTGATGTAAAATGCATACGGGGTATTATCCATGTGTATTTTATTCATTTGAGGATCGACGGGATGATGAGTATGAAATAAAAAAGACGGAGAAAAAATCTAAGTTTGTTGTGTGTGTGAACCTCCCGGCTGCAAATTAATACTTTTTGTGTCTATCTCCTTCCTTTTTTATATTTTTAAAAGGACGGTCCTTAATAAGCGTCCTGGCTGACGATGATAAGAAGTTTAGAAGAGAAAAGAAGACACCGAACGGGCTTTGAGCCTGTAGAAACTAGGTACTTTTATTATGCGGGCTTTTTGAGAGGATTATGTACAGTGAAAAAAGGAACCTGCTGAAGAGCACAAGACAATATATTCAAACCGCTCTCTACCCAAACAACTTCAAAATACTTCTCCTCCCACTCTTGTAAGAAAAAGAACGATGCTTTTTACAATTATGTAAATGCTTACACAAGACCCGAGAACCACTCTCGAGGTCTCAACAACTGTACATGTTATTATTGCACAGTTCAATGAGGATTATACAGGTCTTATATGGGTTTAATATTTACTAAACAACAATGATAAAAAATTACCATTCTCAGTCAGTGAAGTCTATAATGGATGAAAATGTGCTTAAATAAGCCTATGGTTTTTTCCTTTTTACGGGCAATTTGATTTGAATGAAATGAGGGTTGAAGGTGAATGCGAATCTTCACCTGCTTCCCTTCCTTCTTTCTCTCATCCTTGAACCTTCAAGTCTCTTACGACGCATTCCATCAACGTCTTGAGTTCTCACACAGTTGGATAAAAACTCACGTTTGAGTTCGTCTCTTTACATCATCATCAACTTCAATTCAACTTCACGACACAAATTTATAAATGTATATTTAAAGGTGTATTTACAAACGACTGTATATATAAACATTTCATAAATTTAATATTTTGACGTTTAATAAATGACACCTTATATACAATATTACCTATTAATTTCATTTTCACTCTCTAAAACATAAGAAGAAAAGAGAGAGAGAGAGATGATAAAGCGATTGCAATTTATTGCATTTTTATTAAAAATGATAGGTCGTGGTATATTAGCTAAAGTGTAAATGTATACTTTTAAGTGTGAGGAGTGAGATCTCTTTCGGTTTACTTTTTCTGTCCTAGATCTAGAGAAGATGTAAAGGATATGAAAGTTTACGCTCTGTACACAAATACACAGAGAGCATTTAAGTATTTTATTTGAGGGACATTTGTGTGACTTTTGAAGTTCGAGAAGAGAAGAATAAATTTACATTTGAACTCACGTGTGTGAAAGAGAAGGTTGAGGTAGACTCACGAAATGTATTAAAATACACAATAAATCTACAAATCCGCATAAAAAGTTGACAGAGTAAAAATTTCTGTTTGCTCACATTGACATTCTGAGCGGAAGGCGAAAATGTTTTATGCTTGCTCAGGGATCGTTAGTGGGATTTCACACCTGGCTATTTACGGAGAGATAAATCACTCGGCTCTCTTCTTTGCAAAAATTTCCTTCTTTTTACATGCGAGCAATCTCACCGGGTGCATTACAATTCAATGTGCATATACATATTTTTACAAACTTTGCCAAAAACTATGAATTTTCCTTTGAAGAATGAAAATGTTATAAACGCATTTGAGCCTTGCTTACTTAATATGATATTATTAGCATGCGTGCTATTTAAAAAAATGAAATTTTTCAAATATAAAATGCTTAAAAAATATACAATACTTATCTCTCAAGATGTTTATAATACATTTGTTTCATAAAATATAGAGAGATTTATTTAAAAATACCTTACAGCAATGCATTTTTATAATTTGTAATTTATTTAAAACTATGATTTTTCAAATAAGTTATCTAGGTTACTGACTAAAGGCTTAAAATGTTATAATGATGTTCAAGTTTAAGCCTTCATGTTTATAACACAGCAATTGAAGGCGAGACCAAACAAATGCCTGTTTAGCCCTGACGGATGCCAATTGATGGATATACCTACCAGCATATAATTATGAGTTTTTCAAAACTTTGGTCGTACCTTGTTAGACAGGAGAAGTTGTTCCTGGTTCCTCTCTGAACTGAGTGAGAAAAGCCGGGAGAAGTCTGGGGAGATTAAAGGAACGAATGTTGGAAAGATGCGAGTTTGAAGGTACAAAGTTTGTATGAGTACAAGCGCATGACTTCCCCCATCCCATCTCCTTACGGCTTACAACCTCCACTAATCCACTAATATTTAATGGGAATGCCATATAAAAAGCTATGACGCTTTAAAGAGACAATAGTTGGACAGAACTAATTGTAGAGATTTAGATTTCTTAAGATTAGCTTTTATGATAAGTTGAAATAATTTGGATAGTTCGTTTACTTAGAGCATAAATCCAATGTGGCAATTATTCTCATGCTATTTGACTGGAGTTTATCAAATCCTTTTGATCAACATCAACTAATTATTGAAGTACAGATTCTTAAAATGATTTTCTATTTTGCTTATTCGGTTATATTTCATGTTATGTGAAATGCATAATTGCAATGGAAGACGAATAACTAATAATGAAACTAGTATAAAATAGAGAAAAAGATATGTATATTAGAGATACGGCGTGGAATGAAGATATCGTTAGTAATCTCACCTTCCTTGGAATTCCCATCATTAATCATTAATAATGTTCTCCTTTTCCTCCAATCTACCTCAGCCTCATTAAACTTGAACTGTGGAGCGGAGAATGAAATTCTAATTACCAATGAATGATTACTTAAGAAATTCCAATTCATCTTTGATCATAAAATTAATAAGAAAGCAAGGAAAAAACACCACGAATCGAATTTTCCCATCTTACAAGTAGGTAGTCTTTATATATAGCTGTATAACTTAAGCATAAGACATTTATTATTCTATACATTTAACTTTGTATACTTATTTTTATATCTTATGTATACTATATATATTTTATATATCATATATTTTGAGCTTTGTATTAAGAATTTGTAATTATGCATAAATGTCTTACTTATTAAAAGGTTTTATTTTGAATTTTGATATTATAATTAGAAAATCCAGGCATAATGAAGCTTTTAGCCTTATTTGATGCAAAATGCAAACATAAATAAACCAACTCATCTTTCCGCAATGTTTTTCAAGAGATCGTAAATATTAAAATGTGATTATAAACCCAGGTTTAATTCAACGGTTGTAATTACGAAAAGACCAAAAGCTCATTTTCTCTCTCGTTCTAAATGAGTCGAAAGAGTCGCGGCGGATTTATTGATTAGACTTGAGGAATTAGACATTAAAAAATATATGAGATTATAAGGTTTGTAAATGGGAAGGATTAAGGATTATTTTCTATCTCTCTGCGGCTCGTCATTTGAAAAAGAGCTATTGTCCCCTCTCGTTATTTTTATTAACGGATTCTCAATTAAGATCTCAATTGTGATTCCAAGAGAAGGGGGATGACTTCATGAGTATAGAAAAGGGGAAACGCACATCCATGATGAAAATGATATTCGAGAGAATTTGAATTACCTCGCCTGTTTGGTCTGTTTGGATCCCTTATCTTTAGTAGTGATCGAAGGAGGGTTCGGAATTGATCTGCTTTATCTTTTTATACCAAGTATCGGTAGATTGAAAAAAAGCTCGTGATCCTTCGAGTCCATTAACCATTACATGACTACTTGCAATAAAAACTGAAGAATGTATTCATGTACTTTATGTGTGGACAAGAATTACTAACTTGGATTTTCAATCAATAATTTATCCTATCAAGCTCTAATTCCTTCATTTACTTGCTCTTTTATAACATATTGAATAAATGGGAAAACTTTTTAAGAATTATCCCGATCTAGGAATTCGAGGCATCAATATATATTATACATTATTATATTTTATTATAAGCCATATATGAATAAGAAATACAATTCTGAAATGAAAGTCTGCGTTTAAAATAAAAGTTTCGTTTTGTTACAAAAAACATTTCCAGCTTGGGATGTCACAAGATTTTTGTAAATGGTTCTTGTAAGCATTCCATTCAATGCAATGTGTCTGTAAACATAATATAACATTTACTATGCAGCACATTGTTTCTATCTTTTCTGGAAAGGAAGAATAGAAAAAAACAGACGCCGGGATTCTCAACCCATTTTCCACAAGGAATAAATAGGGAGGATCAAGTTTGAAACCCTTCGTCTTTCGGCTTAATTAAACTTATATTTTCTTTATTAAAAAGGGAAGTACATCTGTGAAGTCGTGAAATCTCTTTGTTCGGAATAAATGTATTCTGGCCGCTGAGCTCTTCATTTGAATTCCGCTTTATGTTTTGATCATTTCACATTTCCAGTCTTTTCAATTGATTAAAGAATTGTCTTCATAATCTCTTTCAAACTCTCGAAGTCTCTCCATAATCTTTCAAATTGAAACTTGAGATAATAATTTGAAAGCCCTCTCAAAGATTTTCAAACTACTTAAGACAAGAATGCTTACTTATAACGTTGAGACTTATAAGATATTTTACTCTCTCGCTTTCTTGGAATTTCTTATGAAATCGAGGAAGTTTACAAGAAAGACTTACTTAAATGAAATCCTCCAAATCCTCTCTACTTTGAAATAATAGAGAAGGATCTAGCTATTATACTTATTGCTCATTAGAAAAATAAATTTTGTTCTAGACCAATTTTTCAACTTGATAATTTACTAGGGAAGAGAAAATTCGCTCGACTAATATCAAATTCACTAATATAATCGTAAGAACGCTATAGTCATTTTTATGACATTGCATGGTATTACCAAATACATTTATCTATTGAATTTTAGAAAATTAACAAGACTCTCAACTAAATAAATATGATATATTGAGAAATTAAAATGAGCAATTTGAATTAATTTTCATGCTTTGAAGGTCATATTTTAATAATGAGTGCATAATATTTCAATCTCGCATACACAACAAACCAAGAACATTTTCACATAACATTCTAATTTAAATATTCTAATGGCTGTGTTTATAAGTATGTGATTCGTTTTCAGTCTTTCATTTTCTGTTCAAATAACAATTCTTGAAAATACAATTTAATATTTTAATTTGTATTAACTAAAGCTACTTTTAAATTAAAGAGTATTACAATCAAGATTAATTATATCGAGCAGGGTTAATTATTTGGTCAAAATTTAAGGAATGCGAGTCATAATGTTTCTGAACTTCGGATGCTCCTTGAATTGATTTTCAAGAGCCGTCACCATTCGGTGATTGATGAAGAAAAGCTGAAATGAACAAAATGGACGGTAAATTATTTTAAATCGTCCTTAAAAAGACATTTCACATTAGTTTGTAATATTGGATTAAAAATGTAATATTCAATAATGAAATAATCCTTACTTGATGATAAGCCATGAGCTTAAGTTGGCCTTTGTCAATTTGTTCAAGGAGATATTGTTCCTGTGGGGTCAAATTCGGTGGATTTCCTTCATCAATTCCGGCCTGAGAATAAGTGACTGTGAGGAACGGAGGACCATCAACTCTCAGGAATAGCTATTAAAACAAAGTTTCAGAGTTTTAACTATGATTTATGAAATGGCATTAATGCGCAAAGGCATATAGGAAAGTCATTATTGATTTTAATTTCTTTCACCTTGTCGTCTCCAAATTGAACCATTGTGATCTGATCAAAATTAATCGTCACAAGAAGAATCTTTCTCAAAGGATGATAAATCTCCGTACACCCTGGTCCCCCAACTGGACGGAATATGGGAAGTTGACACTCGTATGTGATCTTCCTGGAAAGTCATAAATTAAACTAATCATTAACTTTTAATAGCCTACTTCCCATTCCTCATACGTTGCCCATTTCATAATTTCTGAGATTTAGAGTTTTGAGCGTAAAATAAAAAAGTCATTTTAAAGGAAATTAATGATAATAACTTACTGTGTATTAAACAGAACACGGAGCCGATTGGGATGATTTTCCGTAAATGATCTAAAGTGGAAGTTTCCAATTTGGAGCAATTTTAATACAATGGTCGTAGTTCTGAAAATATAAGATCCGATTTTCGTTTCCTCTTCCCGTATGTCATCATCTGAAGATTCCTTCCTTGGGATCTCCACTTCTTGCCCGTCATCATCCAAGACTCTTAATGCTTCTTTCACAGCTCCCACCAAATCAACGTTGTTGCTCCCAGTGGTCGACGTTGGTACATGGTTGTTAATCATGGTTATAGTCGCCGGTGCTGGTGGCTGTGGCTGCTTGGTCACTTGATTCCCAATCCCCCTTTTATTGACTTTTACAACGGTTGTTTCACCAAGTCCGCCACTGCAAGATTTCTTGTTTCCCCCTTTGATCGTTGGAGGGTCTTTCCTCTTGTTCTCATTCGTCACATATTCCTTCCTCACCGGGAGCTTTGCATAAGCCGGGAACTTGGCTTGTAAACTTCGCTTGAGCGCCAGGAGTTCGCAAACGGTAAAATACCCGCGAAATCTGGCTGTTTCCGGTACATCTTGCGGAGTAATTAGCTTTTGATACTCGTTGGGCATTTCTCTCCAGAGAACTTCAAGCCCACCAGGAAACAACGGAGGTTCACCGGAACCAAGCCAAAGTGGCCTTGGCGAAGGCATGACGGGACGAAGAGGCAAGTTGGTCAGAGCTTCATTTGGATTAAACCAAGATGGACGCAATGGGTGATTTGAATTACTAGTGCTATTCGTAATATTAAATATCGAAGAGGTTGAAGTGACCGGTCGAATTTGATGATACATTAGGCGCTGGTTGTCGTTCCAACATCCCCGGGACATTGGTTGAGTCCTTGGAGCCTCCGGTGGCCACAGTTGTCTGATGTTGCTTGTCGTCACAGATGGCAAAAAGTTTTGTTGAGTCAATTGAGCTCGAAGATGAGGAGACTCGTCGTTATTACCCGAATTATTATTTATCCAATCACACGAGGACGGCTGGGCAGGGAGTTTAGTGGAATCACTCCCGTTGTTTGTATTATTTGAACTCAAACCTTCGTCGACGAGCTGGAGATGCGGCTGCGGTGTTCTCGGGTTGGACAAGGCGACTTGGTCTTCTTTGTCTTGTAAGTTCCATGGACTGACACTCCTTCCGCTGCTCACGGTGCTCATCATGGGATCAATTGAGGAAACTACTCGGAGAGGAGAAATGGACTCAAAATGATGTAAAGGAGACGTGGCCGGAGAGTCGGGGAGAAACGTCACAGGATCGTCGGTCTTCTCGATGGGAGATGTATCAGACGACGAATAGGAGGATGAAGTAAGGATGAGGAATTCCTCGTACAAGTCGTCGTAATTCACTCCAGGACCTGACATCCTCACCACCGAATGATATGTAAATGACAAGGTATGTAAAGTAAGTCTAGCCTTTGAGAAGGAAACTTGGATAGATAGGAAGACGAGAGATCCTTTGAGCTTAAATTGGCACGGACATTCATTTGATTATCAAGAATATTTGAAGATACATTATAATTTAATAGACTAATCTCTCATGTGCATGAACTTATCAGACTCCGTCATTTGAATCAGATTGTAGAAACCCGCCGGTCGTACTCCTAATTACTTTACATATATCCATCAATATCAACCACATTGTTTTGACATCCATATTTCGTACAACTGTACCTTTACTTTCAAGTCTTAAGAACCTTAAAAGGCGAGTGATTATTTGGGTACTCATTCCCTTTGCTTTTGACATTAACATTAAAGAGGAGTTGAGAAGGTGGGTGGAAGAGTTTGAAATAATAGAACTTTAAAGTTTTATATAGTCTGATCTACATCCGTTATCATTTGTCTTTCTTTGTCTCTCAATATCACTAGAGTTCGATCCACTTTGGGTGATAAGGATTTTAACCTTTTAAAATTCTTGACATTACTCCTTCTAATTTCAATTTACTTGAAGTATAAGTATGAAATCAATAAAAGAAACCCCAATTTATCATTTATTATTTTGAACAAATGCGAAAATCTTAAAAGTTCAATAAAATGAAATAAAATAATGATCATGATTTGTAAAATTCTTATTTTAATCAGTATATATAAAAATAATGTTATCTCTTTCCGAATAAGGATTGGAGGAAAGCTGTTCTGTCCCCTTTACCCCTTGAAGGCAGCTCTTGTTGAGTGATTTTGGAAGTTTTGACCTTTCCACTTCCTTCGGCTTCAATTTTTGCAGATGATGGGCCTGGAGTTTCACTTTTCTCTTGAGAAGGACCTACTTCACTTGTGGATGCAGCTTTGTTCTTTTGTTGCATTTTATGCAAACCAACAGATTTTGCAAAATAGGCAGTTTCTCTCTTAGCGGCTGAGACCTCGTTGCGAAGCTTTTGCTGCATAGATATTCTTTCATATGCCAATCGCTCGTTTAAGTGCACCCATTGGAATCTATATACATATAATATTTAAATCATAATTGGAGTAATTACAGATTTTTTGAATTTCGTGACTGATAAATGAATAGCAATGAATAGTCAGTTAATTTATGTGGGGCATATTTCCGCAATATTTATATTATTTCTGTATGACTTCAAATTAACCTACCCAGTAAGATATTTGATATTCCACAACGTGTCATAATGAAGTTTTTTCTTTTTTCCTCCAACAGGAGTATTATTCAAATCACTGGCTACTCTTTTTGCATGTCTGCGTTTTCGAAATTCAATCCATCCTTCTGTATATGTTGGGTTTCTTTTGCTCTTCTTATATCCTTTCATCCCGGGCTTTTCTGAATTTGCAAAATAAATAAACTTGACAATATGTAAACTGACTGATCTTGTTTTATGATTGACAAAACATTATTATATAATTATGAATAGTGAACTATTATTGTATAATGAAATTACGAGCTTACTTTCAGGTTGCAAGTATGATCGATTAATTTCTCCAAATTGTGAGAAATATTCTCGTACTTGTTTCACTTTCATTTTAGGAGGAATTATGGAAAGATAAATGATTCCTGGTTTAGACACCTTTTTAGTTCCTTCTAATTTTAATTTCTTTAGAGGTACAGGTTCCTCAATCGTCACGTCACGATCACTTGAAGAACTTCTTGCTTCTTCCATCCTTACTCATCAATCGTTCACCCAAACACTCAGCGTCTCTTGGGCCTTTTTTCTACGACATAAGAAATCAGTTCTTAATTTTACATTTATTTAGCGTTGAAAATTGAAAACCCAATAAGAATCAAGATATTGATCAGGAATTATTAAAAAAAAATAACTTTTAAACGGCGTAAGGAAGAGGGCTTTAAAGTTAACAAACCTTGGTTGAATTATTTTCTAGTCAGGGTCCCTTGGACCTCGTCCCCAAAACAATTAACAAGATGAGGAAGGAGTAAATGTCCAATGTTTCGCAGTTCGAATGGGAGATGGGAGAAGAGGACTTCCAGTTGAGGTATCGGATAAATCGGATTTCTGGAATCTTTAGGTCTCACATGCATTCAGTCTATCACAGGATTCAGGAATGGAATTGAGGAACTTCAATGCTTTTTGCTTGAACTCCGCGCTCCGCACCGGTCGACGTTCGCGTTCTACTCATTTTTCTCTCTTCCTACCCCAAAAAAGTTCACAATGAGAAAACCACTGTACTTCCATATCTAAAGACTCGTATAAAAGTATCAGATCCTTTTGATATATCCATTATAAATTATAAGCTATTAAAATAATTAGGGACATCATAAAAGAGCTAAACAAATTATAAGATATATAAAAGTAATCGATAATAATTTTCAAATTACAAATACACTTTAGAGAAAAATACAAAAGGAGACTAATTCAAAATCATTTTGAAACATTGCTTTCAATACCTACTAAATATACTGTACTAAATATACTGTACTAAATATACTGTATATCACATAAATTAAAATGAATTATGGAAGCAAAAGATTTCAAGAGACTTCCTTTCAATTGAAATTCGACTTTTCTATTAAATAACTAATTTGGCATGATGAAATTCAATTGGCATATAAAGAAGTATGGAATTAAATTTTCATTATATGATTCAGCTGAGGAAAGTGAAAGAAAGTTTCTCGGAGAAAGTTAATTTCAAACTTTTGTTTAAATAGAACAATAAGGGACATCTTGAGTGCTCCTTCTATTTATTACCATTCCACATATAATATATAATTGACATTTATTCCGTGAAGGAACGGAGATAGGGAGGCAGAACGTCTTTCATACTCTCGTGTCTTTTCCGTAGATAGAGTTGAACCGATTTCCTCCTGAGAATTTGACATGAAATATCCTTTCTAATTCGGGTTTCGAGGAAGGATGCGCCAGTGCTCTTCAATTCTCTATCACAAGTCCAGATCGTGTGTGGAAGGTGTTCAAAGAATAACTTGAACTTCGGCCGTACACAAGCATCTTCCAAGACTGTTCGCAATTCATTTCAAAGTAAGTTCGCAGAACCCATACGCTTGAATCAACGCCATCCTAGATCTGTTCTACATAGTTAAATATTTATAAGCCTCTCGTGTCTAGTCAAACTACGACCTCATATAAGCACTAATACTATAATATAAACACATTTCCTCAGCCATAAAATTGACATTAGCATATTCTCGAATTTCGAGAATTTATCATAATTCTGCAGTTCTCAAGACTCGGCCGGTTTTATTTGCCCTTTGAAGTCTCACTTCAAAATTTAATATGTAGGGCTTAAAAGATTTAAACTTTTAAATTGAAATTAGATTTCCAGGTTAAATATTCCCTTTGATATATTTGTTTGCAAATTAGCTGACGAGATTTTTCTTTTTCTTGTAATATTAAAACACATTAAAAAATTTAATTTTCATCCCATCAAATTGTTTGAGAAAGATTATTAATGAAAATTCAAAAAGATTCATTATAAATTATATTCACCAGAGTTTGGAGTCAAACTGATTTCGTGAATAATTTATTTGAAAAGCTATATTAAATTATCAATTCATGTAGTATTAAAATCATGCGACTTAAATAGTAATAGTAATGATTTTAATTTTAAACGAATGAATAAATAAATTGTATTTCTTGAGATATTGAATAGAATTGTATATAAATACATAGATAAGATTTATAGCTGAATGATTTCATTCATGCAAACCTTATTGTCAATGATAAAAATGAATGAAGTAAATTTTGGCTTTCTGCAATTGTTGCAAGTCAAAATTGAACAAAGGAAAAGAAAGCAAGCGAAAAGATTAATTTATTACCCACGAAATCAATTAAAATATATCATTTCCAAAGAGTTATTCATAAAGTTTATGGTTCAAATTAGGGTCTTTTATAACAATAACAATCATATTATTCAATATTATGAAAATCAGAAGAAAAATAAAATAAAAATTGGAATCTAATCAAATTATAATTAAATAAGCAAGTCTGATATTTTACATTCTATTAGATATAAAACAGAAGCCCAAAATCAATTGAAAAAGTTTGTTCAAATCCAAGTTTTCCCATTTCATTTGGTTTGGGATTTTGTGTTGGCTTAACGTTATTTTGTCTAAGCAAAGAAACTTCTTTTCTTTTCTCAACCCTCATTGAATGAACAAATTTTCCCATTGAGTGCTCCTTCTGCGGATGAAAGTTTGGCTATGGAAAAAATGTTCATTTCATGAGCGTCTTCACATTCGGTAATAATTAATGCCAGCAGGAGGTTTAGAAGTTTATAAAAGTAAACCTTAATTGGATAATTATAGAGATATAAAGGCAAAAGGAGAGTATAGGTCCCTAATTTGGTCTCCCACTCCTATTTACTAAAACTAATGTTAAGTTTATACAATTAGTAAGACATTTGAGAGTTTCTATTACTCCTGCGCTGATTTTTTGATGAGATTTGCTTTTAGCTTCTTAATTGACTCATTCCCAAACGAGCCGCTTACCAAGTTTTGATTAATCGTAACAATCCATGTAAATATGAGAATCAAAGATTAAGTGGAGAGCAACAAGTTCAGTTATAGTGAGAAAGTCGTGAAAGATAAAATATGCTTGTCATCGAAAGGTATTTATTTTATTTGAATTTGATTGGCTTTCCGGCTCATTTTTTGAACTTTTCTGAAGTTTCAAATAACTAAAAATTCAAAATGAGAAGAAACCAAATGACGCTTGTGTTATATGGTTTGACTGAAATCTGTGAAATTGAGATTTTATCCCTGAAAAGCTTTCCCAATTTCCTTATGTCTGTTTTATAACTGAAGGCGTCTTTTTATGATTGATTGTTTTTGAAAGTTTTATTTTTTGTTCAATATGCATTGCAGACAGCAGTATATAAAAATATTTTACAGAATATATATTATAATAAACTTTCCTACCCACAATACAATTACAACAAATTCTTCATTATATAAACTATTTACACACTCAGTATTTAATGTTAATTTTGATGGGTGAAAATCAGTGTTAATAGTGAAATTGTTTAACTTCTTATGCGAATTTTTTTAGAACTTATTTTCAAACGAAACGTAATTTAAATGTATCTAATATCAAATCCTTTCGTTATTTGTTTGGAGGATCTCTTGAAAACATTGCTTTGGTCTTTGATATATGAAAAACTCTTGGGAATGAGATAAAGGGGAAAACAACCACTCGCTTCTTTTTGAGTTTACTCTGGCAAAATAACTTATAATTTACACTAAAGAAAAAGAGAAATGAAGGAAAGTGAAAAGAAAATTTATTTTCTTTCTCCTCCAGTTTCTCCGGAGCATTTGGACAGTTGGTCGTATACAGGACTAAAGATTACAAAATATTTTCCTTGTCATTATTATGTATCTGGCAGTCTATTTTCATCAAATTCTCTCCTCCCTAGTGAATATTACAGTGTCTTTATGCTATAAGCACCTTTCGCAAGTATCTCTATAACACGAGAAACAGAACCAAATTCTCTTTTATGTCTAGGGATGAACAATGTGTCGCAGAGGCTTTAAACTTCGCTCTTCCTTTCTCTTCTGTAAGACGAATTCGCTGTTGCAGAGAAGGAGGAAAAATTCATCGCTATTGGGAAATTGGAGTCTCAAGAGAAGAATTCGTTTGAAAAAGATGTCAGGTTGAGGTTGAAGACTCTCAGCAACTTTTTGTTCAGATAGGAAAGGACCCAGTTGTTTGGGTCCATAAAAATGAACGGGACGTTGGATGAAATTGGAACACTTCCTCCGGACTTGAAAGAGATAAGTACGTCGGCCTGGCGGAGCATCTTTGCCTATGGGGTCCTCTTTCTCTTGGGCGTCTCGGGGAATGTCCATGTCTTTCTTCAGATGACTCAAACGCTCAAGTACCGGCCGACTCCGATGAACAAAATAATTCTTCACCTCTGCATCGCTGACTCCCTCGTCGTGTTCATTTACATACCAGTCGAGGTCCATTGCTCGCTTTATCAATCCCCTTAGAATAAGATCCGCCTTTGACTCCTTTGGAGGACTCAAATTGGCAATGAAATTTATCTCGTCCATTTCAATTCGTCTGGCTTTTTATCTTATTTTTCTTTGCATTTTCAGAGGAGTTGAGTCACTGAGATTTTATCTTTTTAATAAAGCCGGACGATTATTATTATTGCCTCAATTTCTTCACCACTTTTTTCTCTATATTTTGTCTATTAGAGCTTATATTCTGGATGAGATATATATTTATCAATGTATTAAATACTTAATATATAATATTTTCAAATATATATAATTTATAAAATCTAGTTTTCAATTGAAAAAGTATGCAAATGTTTACAAAACGTTGAAATATCCATTCAAAGTAAGTATTATTTAAAAGTTATGTTAAGATAAAAAACAAAATTCAACTTATAATGATTATCATTAAATCATTCAAAAATGCTAAAAATGAATGAACTCCAATTGTTTCATAATGACAAAAGGGTTCACTTGAATATTCACAAGTGTTTTTCCTATTTATTTTGAGAGAAAGTAATTTAAATTGTCATTATTCATTATGCACAATTATTATTTATGATTAATTCTTTCTATAATTGATGAAAATATCCATTTAAACTAACATAGATAAGCAACATTTAAGCGACTTAGATTCGGTATTAAAAGTGCGAATGTGATTTGTAGATTCTCTGGAGGATTTCCATCGGCTGGCACGCTGGAAATTTAATGTGTATGTCACGTTTTTTGCAAAATCCATTCATAAAAAGGCTCTGACACGTTATTTATGCCTTGTATTTCCGCTTTTAATGTGAATAGATGAACTGAATTGGGGAAAGGTGTTTTCACATAAGTAGTTGGGAATATCCATATCTTTTTGTATTTGTAATTCTCATCACACACGGCACTTTTGATTCTCATCGCGTTGGGCGGGACGTTGGAAGACATGAAAGAGTTAAACTCGCACTTGGGTCTTTTACTAATGTACAAATTTCACGGTGATCTGCGTCATCCGTTCCCCATCCTTCAACTGTTGCTTCTTTTACTTCTTTCCAAATAATTTTATGACCCGAGAGATTAATTTCGCTTTCAACATGTCAAATTTTAAATACTTTGGGGATTTTGATTAATTGCCTTCATTCAAATGTTAGATGAAATTAACGAATACTTAAAAATAGAATGTCAAGGCTGCGGCTTTGCTCCTTTAATCAAAATGAACTAAAGTTCTAATATCCCCTCAGGAAGGCTTTTCTACTCAACCCGTCAAGGTTTGGATTTTGGACTAAAACGAAATGGGTTCTCGAATATAATTGCATTTGAAAGAAAATGAATGGACCGTTTAGTTCGGGAATTGTAATCGATAAAAGGCTTTGATTACTCACACTAATTAGTATAGTTAAACAGATCAAATGTTGCAGGTATAGGTGCTCTTATTTCACATATGTAACTACCGTTTGACTCGTTTCGTATCATATCTATATCCGTTTATTGACTAATTTTAAGTACCCAGTACCCTGAACCATAAACGGTGAGCAAAAGCTACCTACTTTATGTATATTCATATTATGGAAAAGAGATTTAAAAGGCATTTATAATATTATGTCTTCTGGGTAATTCAATATTTGATTGAGATTCAGCAAATGCAAATTCTCTCACTTGTATAATTTCTCAAAATTAATTAAAGAACTTGATTTGGGCATGTTAGTGTTTTGGGTAACTTTTGTATAAACAGAAACCTGTGAAATTCATTAATCTAAAATCTCATTCACTTCGATATTTCTAGGCAAGGGAATTCAATTTTTCCGGACCTTTGGCTTCTACCTTTCTTCATTAATTTTGATCTCAATCAGTCTCGATCGCTACTATGCTATTGTATGTCATTTATTCCATTCTAAGCATATTCACCGTAATTTAATTACTTTCTTTTATTGTTTAAATACTTTTCAATGTACACGAAATTTGAAATATTGGAATTAAAATAATTTATTATATGGCTAAAATGTTTGCCTGAGTAGTGCAATATGACTTGTACATATTAACTTTGCTTTTAATATAAATAATTAGGTTCATCCTTTAAGGGTCGTTAACGCCACCCAGAGAATTCGTGGGATGACAATAGCAGCTTGGATCACGGCCGCAATTTGCTCATCTCTCCAAGTAAGTCTGCACTCACTCAAAGAGTTTCTTCATAGAGTGGATTCTTACCAACTAATTAAGGATTAATTTGACAAAAAGGTATGAGAGAAATTAAATTTGTTTTTCTTTAGTGTTTCATTTTCCGTGTAGAAGAACATCCTGAGTTCCCGAGCTTCAAACAGTGTAGAAGTTCCGAGCATGGAGAAAAGGGAGAATTTATGATTACAATGTAATTTTTTTAAACTCCTTAATTCATTTCCTTAATGAAATATGAAAGTCTGGAGAAGGAAGTCCTGAGCCGAGCTTAGGAAGGAATCCTATATTACGAATCTCCTCTCAAAAGCCCAAACTAATAGCATTACATAACATGAGATGAAAAGCTTTAAATAAAGCCTCTAATGTATGATTTCAGGTTTTCACTCTCAGTCATGTACTTCATTCCGCTCTCCGTCATCGTGTACTCCTATTCGAGGATTATATTCAAAATATCGCAAGAGGCTTCGCTCCACTCTCAAAATAGTATCGTTGTGTATCCTCTACTTATGAGAATATAATTTTTCAAGATATGAGATATTTTTGAGGAAGCTAATAAATGGTTTTTTAAAGATTCCATCGTGGAGTCTCCGTTCTCTTATGGACTCACGGAGGCTCAGCAGCATCACAGCACATTTCTCCGAAGGAGTGGGACGAGTAATATGAGAAGAGCAAGGAACCGAACTGTGAAACTCACGTTTGCCATTATCTTCTGTTTCATTTTCTGCTGGTCCCCCTATGTCATCATTACTTTATGGTAAAGACTCCTCCTTAAAGAACATTCATAGCGACCTAGCTCGAGCCCAAGTTTCTGGAACTTCCAACTAGAGACAATTTAATGGACCAGTGGCTAAATGTTACAGAATATTCAAGATATACTCAATTGCTTTAGTCCAGAGGGCTGAGAGAATTTTTTGCAAGAATTTGTCAGAAATGGTTATTTTGACAGATCTTCGACAATCAATGTACCGAATCAAGAATTATAAAATAACTTAG
This sequence comes from Neelides sp. FZ-2019, assembly GCA_009869795.1. Lineage (NCBI taxonomy): Eukaryota > Metazoa > Arthropoda > Collembola > Neelipleona > Neelidae > Neelides > Neelides sp. FZ-2019. The sequence continues at coordinate 11,036 of VJMY01000695.1, read as the reverse complement.
GTTAAATTTATTATTCAATTCCTTTAAAAAAAAAGTTTAAATGACGTTTGCAAAACGAGAACTTATTTTTCGAAAGTAAGAGAAAGTATGTAGAAAATTATATGCATTTATACACAATTCACTCAACTTTTCCATTCTGCTTTTTATTCCAACTTCTTTATTCAACCAGTAAAAGTTACCAGATTGAATTTAATCATATCTCTCTTACTTTTTCTAATGATATTTTCCCGTAGAAAAATATTATATAGTTAAATGACAATTATAATAACTTTTATGATCAAATGCGACATATAGCTCTTATAAAAATAGTATAGTAGCACTAGAAAATGATGGCTACTTACTAATACCCGGCGTTAATTTATTTGACTAATTAGCTAATTAAACTAATTGGATTGATCATACCAAGACAAGAGTGAAAGTATAATTTGAATGATTCTGATTTTAAATTTTGGATTGTACAAAGTATATACAGTGTGTGCTTATAAAAGATTGAAAATTGAAATAGAGTTAAATGGAATAGAAATAGACGTTGGGCGAATATTGGATGAAATATTCTGATATATGGAAATGAGGAATTTAATTATACGAATTTCTTTCCAGGCATATGTTTGGACGTGACTCGGCTGAGCAACTTGGTTCATATCAAGAAATCTTCTTCTTAATGGCCGTGGCAAACTCTTGTGCGAATCCATTCATCTATGGAATCCTGACGCGGAAGAAAGTCCCTCGCCCCACTTCCACTGTTACAACAATCGTGGAGCGAAGAACCATTTGAATTGCTTTATAAATTTCCAAAATACTCCAAAGACCTCACCTTGTTCTACAAATTTAATTGCTACCTTTATATTAGGCTTGTCGTACAGACAATAACCTATAGCTGAAAAGAAAAGTACTTTGTATATAGATATTAAGTATTCCTCTACCGGATCTCCACTTTGAGCGTTAAGTAATAGATTGTGGTCTAATTGGAGAGATTTCTTTTAGAGATTCTCTAACGAGTTTCACTCAACTCTATACATTATCTAGACTTATATTTATAAACAATCTTTAATTATTTCTTCGAATATATATATTATAGTATTATAGATAGATTGATCAATATTAACATAAAAATTTAATTTTCTTTATAATTTACTTTTCATTCTTTATGAAAAAGCTTTCATTGTGTTTTCTGCTAACAATGGTGAGAATACAGAATGAGAATACAATGGTCAAAATTTATTTATTTTTTGAACTAATTCAATTTTTTTGTTTAATATAATACATGTTAAATCATGTTAAAAAATCATCGTTCTTGACTTTTTAAACGATTTGATATTATATTTATTAACAAATTATCTTTTTGAATTGTTATTATTATTATTGAAATTAGCTTTCAGTATTGTTATAAATATAGCATAAGATCCTGTTTATAAAAATCAAAAGTTGGTAAATAGCTTAAATTACAATGAGTAGAATTGATTTTCACTCACTAATTTAATTACATCAATTACTAATAAATAAATAGTAGGAATCATTTTGGAAAAAACTCTTACCCTTGTTTTTAGCTCGATCTTCATCAGGATGATCAAAATACTATGTAGCTATCAAGTTTTTTATATTTTATAATCATATTTTTATATACAAATTAAGACATTTCTTTATTATTTTGCTATTTGGGAGTAAAATGGATTAAATCAAATCGTATTGGGAAAATTGTTTACTTTTAATAAGAGAACTTTAGTATATTACTGTATTTAATACATTTCAATAAAACTTTAAAGTGAGTATTAATGTATTAATTTGTTTTCATTAAAGAGAGTTTAACGAGATTAACAAATAATTGGAAAGTGCTAACAATAAGTTATTTTGTGAAATGAAGATAATATGGTGTGATATAAATTGAATGTGTCAGTGAGTACTGCAGTAATGTATCGCATATAACCTTGTTAAAGAATATGAACTACCTCTACTATTTTTTGCCAATGACGATAAAATAAAAGACTTGAAATTTGTTTTAGAAAAGTATTTATATTTTTTAGCTCCACAAATCACAGGAACACGTCTCTCCTTTATTTCCCTTTCACGTCCCCCTTTGAAGAGATTTAATGCATAAAGTGGAGAGTTAAGCTTCCAGTTCATATAAAAATAAATTTTAGACGTGCGGTTCGAACTTTTACTTAAAGTGAATGCAGAATGGTTTTAATGGCATAAAATATAAAATATGAAGAGGGATAAAATCCAATGTGGACGATGTTGGGATGTTGTATTTCGACCTTTCACTTACGCTCCTTGGTCGATGGTCCATAAAAGACAACCCATTGTACGGTGGACTTTGTGAATAAATCAAGCTTGAGAGAAAATCAGTGCCGGTGTTGGTCATCGGATTTATTTTTATTTGAGAGTGGAAAGCTGGAAAAAGGTCTTAAGAGCCAAAATCTTCTTTTCTTCAATGAAATTTATGACAATCTTATTTCTCCTTTTCTTTCTCCACAAAATATTAGTTTTAATCTCATTCCAATTCTCCGCATTCCTTTAACCTCTAATCTTCAAAATGAATTTCCTTCAACTACTCCGACTGACCAAATAATAAGTTTTTAATAATAACTTTAATACTTTAACAAGAAGAGCTATAAATCAAAACACGTCATTTATCATTGTCTATAATGAATGGAATGGAAAGTGAAAACATTTATTCTGCTACGTAAAATCATTCTAAAATGTAATGAGCAACTTTACAATTTAACTTTCTTCTGCATTTTGAGGTAAAAGTAACATTTGAAAGTTTTGGACTCATTCATTATTTACTTCCTCAATGCATTAAGTTGAACTTCAACTTTGCATCTCATTTCTACTATGCTTTTAGTAATACAAGATCTACATAAACATAAATTCAACATAATTATATAAAGGAAACCCAAAATGTCTCACTTACTTTTACATAAGTCAGTCTCAAGCTTGACGAAATGATAAAAGGAATTAAATTGAGCTCGGTTTGGCTTCCATCATATTTACGAAACTCATTAAAGGACTCAAGCGTGTCATGAGATTACTCTTAATAGTTGAATCCTCCGAGCCGCGCTGGGTTGAAAATTAGTGTTCGTGGGCAAATTCGCTATTCAGCTTTCAACAAGTCATTTCGAGCAAATTGAATGAAGATATCTATCCCTGTTATTCTTTTGGGAATTAAGTGTTAAAGTACTTAACTAACCATTAGCATAATGAGCATATTAATTAGAGATAAACTTTACAATTTGATTTTTCAAGTCAAAGTTAAGTGTCTATACAAACCGTCATTTCCATTCAGAGCAACGCACCCAGTTTTCTTAATTGCATTCAACAGAGGGAATGAAAGTCATATGGCTTTCTCCGAATTCAATTCAACCCTCGAGTCCCCTTCTAAGACTTAATTGCTGACAAAGACAGATAGGAGAGGCGAAACGAACGTTTCCTCCCATTTCTTCAACCACATTCTTCCTCTTTTAAAGTTAACCCAAAAAACTTGTCCGGACACATCAAGAAAAAACGCTTGCGTATTTTCAATCTGTGAAAAAAACCCAAGGTTCTCTCTTGAGCTTATTGACTTTCCCCTATAAATTAGAGGGAATAATTTATATCGGATCATCACGTAGCTAATTTAGAATTTGGTGTTGTATCATACTATTAAAGAATTTATATACTCAAGTTTAGGTTTTTCTTAAATTAAATATTCACTGATAAATTGCATTGAAATTATTTTTATAATTAAAAATGAAAATAAAGATTTTAATCTACCAGATCTAATGATGATAAATGTTGTAGCGTATTAAATTATGAAATAGAATATATTATTCATTTTCATTCCGCCTCGAATGAGAACATTATGTTGTTAAATGATGAACCATCCTTTTTTATTTAATGATTGATCATCCACTTTGGAAAAAACTTTGAAATTTTTAAAATTTTCTGTCAAAGCTGGAAGTGAATAATACATTATTATCCAAATTAACCCAAGTTTGAAATGTTATTATTTTAATCTAGACCAATATTTAAAACTTTTTTCATTCAATATGGCTTAACATGAATAAGTTTAAAAAAAGTAATTTTTCATTATAGTCTTAATCTTAAAAAAGATAAAGAATCTTTGTCCTTAGTCCCTCGAGATGAATCTACTTAAAATGAAAAAGCTCTACTCTAGTCTTTGTATGTAAAGTAATCAAACCGCCGTGTGAAATCCAATCTCCGGTGTTTGATAAATTGGTAAACTAGAAAATAAAGAGATAAAAAGAAAAGTTGAGGAAGCGAAAGGAAGCGAAAGGAAGCTCAAGGTGAGGAATTCCCATCGTTTGTCATTCCCCTCAAAAGTGTAAAGGCGGATGAATTTATTCGAGAAACCTGAGCTCATTTATCAAATTCCATCATGGTGTCGAACTCCTCTACAGGTTAAGATAAAGAGGATGATCAGAGGAAACCAACCAGGCCGAAATCCCATCCAAAAAGATTGAAAACTTTCTACGGGGAATTGTGTGAAGTATAGCAAACCCGCAGTAGCATACTTTACAATATTGTGTCCGACGCTTGCATTACATACAAAAACCAAAGGCTGTTATTCCAGGGGGATTGACATTACTTGTTTATTCAATGTGCAGCGAAAGCCATAAAAAGAAAAAAAATTAATATTACTTTTCCCTATTTCAAAGGGCGACAACTGCAGCAAGTCATTGTATGTATTACTTTTATGCTTATCAACATATATGAATATGAAACTTACTTAGATTATATCATATTGATTATATCCAGAATCTGTATTCTCTATAAATATTACATAATGGAGAAATAGAGAATATTAAAGTTTGAATTTATAAGCATGATCTTTCGCAATGCACGGAACAAGAATAAACTCGGCATGTCGGCAGATGCTACAAAGATGCTCTCAAATATATGGGCTTTTGTAAGTTATTTAAACTGTTTGTGAATAAAACCACATCGTTTTAAGGATAACTATCTGTTCAATAGAGGATTCTATCTACATAATCCTATATTCTCATATATATATTCTCATACAAGTTTTCTTACTCATATACTTACATTTTAATGCTTTCAGATACTCCGGTTATAAAGTAAAGTTGTCTTCAGTTCTACTCGAATGTCTAAATAGTTGATTATTATTGTGGGAGAATAAACAAATTAATTTATAATATACGATTGCATGTTGTTCACTGAGCATCAAATAAGTAATTGACCACAAAATTAGAGACATTTATATTAAAGTCGTTATTTATTTTGACGAACCAAATAACCACACGCATGAATGTACGAGTACAATACAGGTATTACTATATATGAAAAGTATGTTGGTAAGCTTATTACAATAAGCTTTAAACAGGGCCTTCTTGTGTATTAAAAGCGGTTGCAGATGGCACAAAAGTATTTGAAGAGTGAAGTAATGTGAGAAGGTTTAAGCCTTTTTTTATTATTTTTTCGTCTCGACGATACGTTCTCGCATAAATTGATCCTGTGCCTTTTTCATACATCCTATTTACATGTCTGACCTATAAACTCCATTCAAATTGAAGGGTGTGCCAAAGGGATTTTGAAGATGGATTTGTAGTGAATGGGGAAGGAAGGAGAATAAAAGTCCTTGTTCCCTCCAAAGCCCAATTCCAAGGGTCGCGGAGACAAATAAGCTCGTGTGACAGAACCAACCTGGGATTCTCCGCAACTCGGAGGGCTTGAGCCGGCGTTCCGAACTCTTTGAAGAAAGGAGAGAAAGTTCCACCCCGCATTTTACCCGAGGATTCGGTGGAAAGTCGATCTCTGTTTCATCTCTTCATTCTCTGAACAGTGTGAGGAGAGAGAACGGGATAATAAGAAGTCTAATAGACCAGAGTGTGTGGTTCCAGTGACCTTCCCTCCTCTTCCTCTGTTTTTCCTTGATTCAGCTCTTGCGGAAATTTACTGTCTTCAGGATTTCATCCTTATGACAAGCGTCAAAGGATACATCTGTACATCATAATAGTAGGAACACATTTGGAAAAGGCTCTCAGCTCTTTTATCCGACTCGTAGAAGGGGAAATAGAAGGTTCAAACTTCAAGTCCATTGTGCTTCAAATTCTCATCAATTCCCAGCATGGGATTATGAAAGGAACTTCGACCAGTATCTTCCACATTTAATTTAACGAACCATAAACGTCTTTGTTGCGTCTTTGTCATCTCAAAGAGGAGAAAATTTCTGAACAGATTTCAATTCAAACACTTCACTCACTCAGAATGAGATTAAACCCGAGTAAAATAAATACAACTCTTGTGTGAGACCTTCACTTTCCGCGGTTGTATCAACCTAAACGTTTGGGTTAAACATGCGGACTTGATTCTTTTTGCAATAATGTCAAATGTGTTTGTTCAACCATGAAGTCCCAGTTTGACAATAAAAACAAATTGAATGGCTAACATTTAATTATTCATGTTGAAAAATGGGAAAGGACCATTTGAAACTTTACGCGTGACGCTCTTGAGAATGGTTTACATAGAATGAATTGAAAAATTGTCAAAATGAACGAGACAGATTTGGAGTATTATGACCAACTCCCCGTTGTCCCATCATCCGAGTCTCCAACCAAGTTTGATACAGTTGAGATTCCAGCAGAGTATTTAAGAATCAGCTCAACCTCATGGAGGGCCATTTACTTGTACAGTGGAATCTTCGTTGTGGCGTGTCTCGCCAATTTCTACGTTCTCATCTCCGTTTGCAAAGTTTTGAAGAAGCGACCGTCGCCCATGAACAAATTGCTCCTGCATCTTTGTCTAGCAGATATTCTTGTCATATTTGGCGTCATTCCGGTGGAAATTGGATGGAGAATCACTATTGGATGGTACGCCGGAAATATTATGTGTAAGTTAATATAAGCTCTTTAAAATTTTTACAAGTCAATGAAAGATTTATATATAGCTAAAGGTAGATAGTACCTAAATACCTAAGTTAAATATATTAATATTATACAGATAGGTGTGTATAATATAGTTACATTGGTCCTAAGATATACGAAGTATGCAATTTACGCCAAAAGGAAAATTCCTTGGATGAAAGTGTCAACACAAACAATTTGATGAAAATTGATATTAAGACTAAAATCAAACACAATTTTCTACACCATCATTTTATTCATTATACACCTACATTTTTAGTGTTATCATAATGAGAAATATGAATTCATGTGTTTTTATTATGAATTTTATTTAATTCGACATGGGAAAATAAATTGAATTTATAATGAAGATTCCTAATATAAATAAATATAATTTTTGATTAATGATCAAAATGTAAAACAAATTTCAAAACTACTTAACTTGGCTTGTATTGATGTTTTATTTATGAGAATATTTTATACTGTTCTTGAGTTGTCTTTTTCTCTAATCGTAATTAAAATTAATGACTAGAAGTATTTGCAACCTGCATTATAAGAGCCACCTGAGCTAAGTTTGCTAAAGCTTAATCACTTTAATTAAACACTACCATTAAAATAATGAATTTTTCTTGAAGGCTAAATTAAAATTTAATCTTGTAACTTGTAGCATAAACTTTTCCCGTCACGAAGGTCTGGTTTTCCCTCTAAACTTTTTTGAGTTTTTAATTAAGTAATTTTATCCATTTTGAATTCGACTGCTAAAAAATTCACAGTAGAGTTGAACTGGTGCACATAGGCCCAGATACACAAGCACATATTAGAACTAATCACAAATCACTTGTGAGAACGTATCTGCCTCATGATGAACTAATTCTCAATAATACTTGAATTTGACTTTAGGTAAAATCATTCAATCCTTCAGGATATTTGGATTGTACCTTTCTTCTCTCATTCTCATCTGTATCAGGTAAAGAAATCTTTATTTTAAATAAAAATATACCTTCGTGTATATTCTATCCAGTCAGCAAGATGAACCGATAAATTTAATTATACTCGTCCAATTAAATAAAATAAACAAACTTAGCGACACTTTAATGCAATACATTTATCGTTAAAATACCTAAGGTAGTTAACTTTATTTTGATTAGTTTGGATCGCTATTGGGTTGTTGTTCATCCCCTCCGTGCAATGCAATCTTCCCAAAGAACGAAATCGATGCTCATCATTTCTTGGATTCTCGCTGCCTTCTGCTCAATTCCTCAAGTATTTCCCTCATATCCATTCACTCCATTTTTCAATTTACGTAAATTGACACTGGGCCTTGTATAAATTACATGCGGTTCTTAGGGCTTGATATTTGGAGTTGAGACTCATCCAAAGTACAACTGGTACAGCCAATGTTTCTCCGGCGTATTTGGAGAGTTGGCCGAAATCGTGAACACGATATTCTCATTAGTTGTCATCTACTTCCTTCCTCTCGCTGTCATCATCTTTTCATACACTTGGATCATTCTCAGAATTTTTAGAGAAAGTTCGAGAGGGACTTCCAGGAGCCAAAAAAGTATTTCATATCAAATAAACATTAAACGCTATACTTAATAACCACTTACTAGTTAATAACGTCTATAAACCCTTAATACGTATAATTGAACTCAGAAAGCCTTTATCTTGGTTATTAGACATAATATATAACCCGCAATAACCTTCATGCTTTTTTACCAATAAAGACATAGGAAATTAGAACTATAGACTAGAACTCTAAAACCCATCTTTTTTTTAAATCTTTTCATTTGACCTATTAATTCCTTATCAACTCTCACCATTATGCCTTGTTATTGACGGTTTTTTCCGGTCGATAACCAGCTTATTTAACTTATATTTCATAAATAATTGAAGTAAATGAAAACTTTTTCCTTTGAATTGATTCATAGAAAGGAGCCGAAATAGTGATAAAATGAGTAATGATATGATGCTGAGAAGGAATGGGAGCGGACCATCAAATATTGAACGAGCTCGAATCCAAACCATTAAGCTAACCATGGTCATTGTCATAGTCTTCCTCGTTTGTTGGACTCCGTAAGGAATCCTATGCTTACTCATGTTCTCTTGCAATTGGAATGAGCTTTCTAAATTCTTAATTAACTATCAATCCTCCTGTCATCTTTCTTGCTAATTTAATGCTTCTAATTGACTTTTAGGTATGTGACCATCACTCTTTGGTGAGTATACACTTCAATATTTATTACTTTGAATTACAACTCATAGCATGTTAATTATTAATGAAAGTGAGAATGTAAATTAGAATAATGACTTTTGGAGGAGCTTTAGGTACATAAGAAGCTTTTGGTTTTATGAAGCTGAAGCACGTGTTGAGGATTATAAAATTGCTATTTTAATATAATAGATTATAAGGACTACCTAATTACCTAATTTCTTATTATGTTCTGAATTTCAAAGCATTTATGTTTCAATATTATACAAATGTCATAAAGAAAAATATAATAAGCAGACCACGTGTGTAAAATAGTATTTAATCTTTATTAGAATTGTGGTATTTATAAATAATTTGGTAGAATGCATCAGTAGATCAATACCAACATTAATTATTAATATATCCCAATATGCATAGATAAAGTTTATATTTCAATAGAACCTACGTCATCATAATGAGCTTTAGTTGGAGATCATAGAACTTTCTCTGTCGCTTTCTCTTAAGTTGACTAGAGGTTCATTTGATGATAAAGCACTTCTTGTCTTCCCATTTCTCTTAATTAATCTTAATTAATAAGTGCCACACTGTTTATACTTTGTATAATTCCCTTATTATTGCCCCGTTACAATAAGTGAATGAATATTAATTGAAAGATGAACAAAGACTCAATTTAACCTAAACAAATAATAATTCGTTAAATGTTAAGTAAGTACATTAGTTAACAAATGGGAAGAGTATTCTTCTTTGAATTGGTTCAATCGGTGTTTGAATGTGATGGAGGAATCCTTTTAACGCAATTATTCTGGAAGACAACTCTCATTAAGGGAGAGTATTAAGGCTAAGGATTTGGGGTTGGATCGAGAAATACTTTTCAGTCTAAAAGATTAATTGCATCCATGAGGTTAATTCCTTAAATAAGAATAATATGTTAGAAAAGTTTTCTTTTCTAAGAGCCGGGGCAAAAGGAGGAGAAAGGCAATTTCCGTTATTGTATATCTCGAAGAGATTTAATTACTACTTTTGGTTCTTGGAAATAAAAAGGATGTAACTTTTTGATTTCGAACCAAAAGTAAGGATGAAGATGAAGCGAGAAAGTTTTTGTCACTTTAATTACCATTTGTATATGATCTTCTGCACACAGGCATGTCTTGGACCCCAACTCCGCTCGGTGAGTCATTTCATCCCATAATATCAAAGTTTGAAATGGAGAAATGAAATGGAGAATTGTTTAAAATGTAATTGAAATTAATGGTTTAATTACTAGAAACATTGACCCGGCAGTTCAAGAGATCTTATTCATCATGGCTGTGGCAAACTCCATGATGGACCCGCTGGTCTACGGTCTTTTCTCTAGGAAGAAGTCGGCTTCCAACTCGAGTGCCAATGGAACTTCTATCGCCGTCACGACCTTTCGAAACTCCACATACTCGCGAGTTCTTCAAACCCAAGTCATTACAGAGCGAACCTGTGACACGCAATTAACTCTTTAACAACCTCTCCTCCAATCCACACAGGCTTAGATTTTAAATATTTAAACAACCTGGAGATTTATTTTGTACAAAAGAGAAATTACTTTATTGAATAGAATCATGAAAGGCATGAAAAGAACTTCCTCGCTCTCTAAATACATTTATTACATAAGAAACAAAAGTTATACAATGTCCATGATAAAATTTTACTCATTTCTCCCACACATCTAGTGACGAATACTTAAATTCTTTATTACTCTATTTGTATTGCTCGAATAAAGCTTTGCCTGAACTGAGTGAGTGAGCAGATGAGGATTTTGTTCTAAAGACAAAGCAATGAATTTTGTGATAAGAAATATCCAGAATCGTATGCCGTTTTGGTTCAACCGCTGTGCTGTAATTCCTTTGTGAATATTTTATGTACGAATATAAAATGAGATAAATCAAAACTTGTTAAAAGGAAAATACTTTTACATCTTTGAGCGTCAAATT
>VJMY01000694.1:0-37824 GCA_009869795.1 Neelides sp. FZ-2019 | reverse complement strand
TAAAATGAATTGGTTTATTTATAAGAAATAAGGGAACATTAAGAAAATTGCCTCTGGATCATTTTTACATTCAAATGATAGGAATTTGACAAACAATTGGAAATAAATTACATATCACATTCATACTCGTAACTAATTACATACAAATATATTTATAAACAGACGTTTACTCTTAATTAAGACCCAAACTTCGCTTTAAATTGACACAGGAAATTGTCTTAAATGGCTAAATACAAATTAGTTTTTCCCTTTTCAAATTGTAGAAAATACACGCTTAAATACAAACACAATATACATGTATGTGTATTTTATTTAACTTGTTTTACATTATACATATATACATATAACTTTTAAACCTCTATCTAGGATATTTAAATAGTATTTATATGTATACCTTATTTGGTAGCAAAATGTGAGATTAGAATAGAAACTTGTATTTTAATATAAATAAGAGCAGATAATTTCTAATAAATTAGCATGTATTGTAAAATGTGATTAAATAGGCAGGAGAGACGCCAAATAAATAATAATATGAAACATCGAATTTGACCAGAATCATATTCAATTTTATTGCTAAAAGAAAAATAAAGTTTGGAATGAATCCTCAATTTTGACGCATTTGTTCCCTCAAACTAATTAATTAAAAAGTTTATTTCTCACGAACTCTTCTGGCAGCACAAAACTCATTTTCATTGTCAATACATGAAAATTGAATTTGCTAACTTATTAATTAAATACTTTTTAATTGTCACAAAATCCAAAATACCTACCATGAAAAATAAAAAATAACTAAAAATGAAGCATCTGTAAGGATGTACGTAAATCTAACCAAAAATTAGAATATTAAACATTACACTAGATTTGACAAAATATGAAAAATATTGTACTCAAATCCCCCAAAAATATTCAATTGCACATGGTTCAAATCTTTGCGATTCTAATCAAACAATATAATTTTTAACTACTTGTCATATTCCAAAATCTATTCACTCATTTCTACACAGAAATATGTGAAATTTTATAATTTGGTCCATATCGTGTAAATTTTGTACATTGGATCTTAATTTTACAAAAATTCTGCAATGCAATTGAAATGATGCTTTAGGAGAAAAAACTTGAAAATTAATTAGTTCCTCAATACACCTTTTAAAACCTTAATTACCCTCCTTGATAACCTCAAAAATAAGTTTGAAAAATGCGGATATACAAAAAGACTTTTAATCCTTTCAATGTTTATATTGAAAAAATAGCTGTTGTATGTTTAGTGGAATTATTCATTCGTCTATTAAATACTTTCACTAAAATATTGCGTTAAAAGTCATCCTAATATGGTTCTTAGATAAATAAGTATTCAAACAGAATTTTATCAAATATCAGAGTTAGAGTGTGTGATTGTTGATCAAATAGTTCTAATATATAACCTATGGATATGGATCTGAGGGGAAGGATCCCAACCGGATGTTTTTTTAGAAAAAATAAGTATTCCATGGCACATTGGTTTGGATCCCTGGTTAGTTGGAACCGCTCTTTAAGTGTTTCGGAGCCGAATCGAACATGTATTTGAGGCGATAGGCTTCTGCGACGATTAAGCTGATGTCCGCAGAATCCCAATTTTGAGTAGGAAGATTTTGAAGGAGGAGCATCAATCCCTGGTGGAAAACAAACATTCGCATTGTGAGTACAAACAATCAGCAAAGATGGGTTCTGCCCATATGTAAGGAGGATGATTCACTCAGGAATTGGAATTTGAGTCCAATTACGGGAATTTTGAATTAACCTGAAAGTCTCTTTGCTTCATGAGCTGCTCACGCCAATGGCGAAGGAAGGCTGCGCAAACGTAGAGCAGCACTGAGCCACAACCGTCGGGTTCGGCCAAGTAAGTGTCCCAAAGTCGGATGGTGCACCGGAGCGGGAGTTCCCTCATGAGAAGATTGTTCATCCATCGGAAGGAAAACTGTAGGTAGTCGATCTCATGCTTTTGCAAGTGCGTGTGAAGAACAACTGAAAGTTATTTAAGACATTTATAACCTATGGAACATGTATTGACAACTAATTCAATAATTAATCAGCATTAACTCCGTGATAAATCCATCAAAGAATCCTAAATGATTCATCCTTGCTTTGAAGGATTTGTCTTATAGTCACTTTTTAATTGAGGTTGAGGCCCATTTAAAATACGCGAAAGATAATAAAAATAAAGATCAAATGTCTTTTCCCCCATTATGAGAATTGATAGAGATTGGAAAAAGATTTTCTTCATTTTACTGTGTATTATACACTGGCTTCAAAAGATTCAAAAATCCCAAAAGCATGAAGCTCCGGGATTCTTAGATTGAACTCCAGATGACATTTCGTATTTAATTAAATAGTCAATAAGGGACGTACGATCAATTCTTTCAATGAGCTCCTTCAACTTCCTCACTTTCTCTTGGATTCCAGTTTGGGCGAAAATGTAATTGACTTGAATGGAATCCAAGAACTTTGACATGCACCAATACGAGTCGGCTTCAATGTTGTTCCTCAGTTCTTGCGGGAGTTTGCTCACTTCAAAGCTCTCGACTTCCACGTCTGCCAAATCAGGATTTTTTAATTACTTTCAATGTCCCAGAGCCACATCATTACCATTACTCGTTAAATAGTATATTTGAACTACGTTACACTTTAGTTTTTTAATTTAAAAATGAGATTGGCTAATGATTGTTTTGTTGGGTATGTGAACCTGGAGGGAGAACTTCTTCAAGGAAGACGACAAAGAATGGCGTGACAAGGTCATTCATGCCTTGGACGTAGCCAGAGGCTGGATGTCGAATGGCCCAAATGAACAAAATCCTCTCGAACATTTCTTGGACCACCGTTTGTTGGAAGAGGGCGATGAGGGGGCACATACGGGGAATGTCGATATGAATCTATTCAATTGAACAATTATAAATTTGAGAGCCAAGTCGTTTAATAATGTTTAAACAAGGTACATGAGTTGAAGATCTTTTGGATCGTACCTGACGAAATGTGTCTTGGTTCGACTCTTCAAGTCGAGAATCATAGTAATGTTGAACGCAGCTCCAATATTCCTCTCGTTTTCGATCTAAAACTTGTTTTCGTCTATCAGAGTTTGTTGGGAGATATCCCTAGCAATGAGAAACAAAAGTTAACACCAAATAAACAAGCGTATAACCGTGGAATAAATTAGCGTGTTCAATTACCATTTCTCAAACAATGTATGGTGTTTGAACTTACCGCCAATAACTTCCATGCTGTTCCGCGTATCGAGAATGGCAATCCTGAGTAACTTAGTGATTGAAGTTCTTTTAAATCCGTCCCACCTTGTCCTTCTAAAAGTAAACGGATTTTCTCCGCTTTCCCTCGTTCTCTTTCGCTTTCTATTCAAATGATCAAAAATTCAACATTTTTAAAACTTTACACTTAGCTTTATATTTGACTACTTTATATTTAGTAATTTGACTATAAAACATTTTTACTTCAACGTCACAACATAATTGGAATGTTAAACACAAAAATTAATGTGCTTCTAATGTTCTAAATATTTTTATCAACATAAACTCAAATAAACTCATAATAATAATTATAATAATAAATAATACGAATTATACAGAAATTCGATCATTAAAGTGAGAATTATTTAAATTGGCAGTTTAAATTAGCAGTTCAAATTAGAAATTCATTTTCCCAAATAATAAACAAAAGCAGTTTGTGAAAAATTGCGATTGAAGGCATTCGTGCTTTGAAAATAAATTGATCAAATCCATTCAATCAATAAATTTTAGAAGAAAGGTAGATTTTTGAATTCTAACCATTTCGAAAAATACACTTAGAACTTTGGTTCCTTAACGCGTGTGGATGCTGAAGCTCTAAAATCTCAGGATTACATGTTAGTGAAGAAGGCGCGTCGAAGGAGAAAAACTCTTCTGCAGAAACTCCCTCTGTTCCAGGTTAAACCAGTGGCATAATTAATATTTACAATTTTTACAATCCACCGCCACACCTTTGTTTTTCTACACTCACAATCAATTATTCATTATAATTGGCTTTAAAAACCTCTATGTATTCTAAACAATTATCCTAATTAAAACACTGTTAAAAGAGAATTTCTATATTGTTAAGTAATTTGCAAGAAGAACATGAAATGTACCTATTTATAAAATTATGAGTAATCCTTTAATAGTTAAAATAATTGTATTGTTGACCAACCAGTGTGATTGTTAAAGCCGTAAATAGGATCACAGGAATAGGATTTATTCGAGCCGCTTCCTGTGGCCTCATGAATTCCAGGATGAACTGAACCTGAGCGGGAGTTCGGACCGGAGGCGTTTCCACTCCGATGGCTGTTAATTACGCTTAAAGCTGTCGATTGAGCCACTTTCTTGCTGATCTTCACATCTGTTCAAACAATTGTAGACAATTTACTTTTAGACCTAATTACAATATCACAACTATCTTGATTTATTCTTGATATATGCATTTATTCTCAGCAATTTCCAACTATGCAATTAAATTACCAATTCATTTTAATTAGACAAAACGCAAATTGAGAATCATCAAAAAAATTCTACACAGTTGAATTCGAATAGTAAATATTTAAGCCATACGGAGTCAACGTGTTTAATTCAAATGTGTCAAAATAAATGAAATTGGGCTTTGTGGGAATTTTTAGTAATTTTGAATTTGATTATTACATCAAATTGCCTTCGTGCTCATTGAATTTTTATTAAATAAGGGTTAGTAAAATGAGAACAAGTACCGGAAGACATGACAACAAAGTCGTCATCTTCAATTTCCCAAGCGTCCCGTACGCTGTCTTGGAATTCCTGAAACGACGAGTTCGCTCCAGTTCCTTTCACTTTGGACCAGCTGCTCTCCTTGTGAGGACTCGGTCTGGAATTAAACAACTTGTTCATCACACAGAATCACTTAAATCCAAACTTCATGGTCCTTCTAAAGAGTTTGCTAAATCCTTATTAAGGATCATGAGGAGACAGATTTGTTAAATTTTAATTGCTCCAATGATGTTTTTTACCTTCCTGGCACTGTTTTGCTGTTCTTTTTCCAAAATGACATTGATATCTCATTGTGATTATTAGCACCGTGACCAGAGATATTTTTATCCATTCCACGATAAAAGGAATGGCTTAAAGGATCTCAAATCAAATTTGTGATTAACAATGGAAAGAATTAAAAGTTTACAAGTAGAGTAATTTTAAACTATGCGCCTTCCGAAACTTCTTTCTTTCCTTCTTCACCTGAGTTGATACTCAGAAGAGTATTCTCCGTTTATTCTAAGTTTTTAATCTTAATCTTTCTTTTCTTAAGATATTATCAATCAAATGACTCATTTGAGAACACAAAGTGTAAATTGGTGCAACCAGAAATTAATGAAATTGTCAAATTATATATTTATTTGGACAAAATGTTTCCGATTTGAAGATAACAGTTTGTAGTGTAATTTTTTTCAATGTACAATCTACCAGTAACACGGACATGTGGTTAAATTGTCATATATATTCCTTTTAAAAAAGTGCCGCATAATTTATATATAAGTATATATATAATATATTTATTTATATAAAATAATGGGTTAATTTATTGAGAAGTCGCCCATTTATTCTGACTGTGATTAAATTTACTACAATTAACAAATACAATAAATATTAAATTCGGTTCTAGTAATTTTTATTATTTCATTCACAAGAACATTGAACAAGCCCCATTGAGCTTTTTAACCAACATATTTACATTATGGATCATCAATTATTTTCAAATTATTATCGATTCAATCGTAACTCACAAGAATCTTTTAGTGTTTCAAACCACACGCGTGGCAATTAAAACACACGTCAATTAAGCATACGTGTTCCAAACTCACATGACGGTTTTAAACAATCATTTAACTACCATTCATTTTAATCCTCTCTTTCCTTTATTCATTACACACAATAAACCGCGTTAACTATTAATATACACACACTGCAAAAGTGTTTCATTTTAATTATAATAGATAAATATATACTATTCGGATTCCTACTTAATGGATCCTCCAACCTTCAAATTTCAATTTTTGTTAGTTAATTTATATAAAAATGACATCTTTCATTCTCATTTGACCTTTATTTAAATAAGAGAAAACTCGAACCAAAAGTTAACAAGTTCTACTTCAACTGTGAGTAATTCATTTAAATACCATTTTATTTAACAATAATAATAGTTCCTTTCCAATTTGAAATTTAGTATCTGCTCAACTATACGTATAAAGTCTAAATATTTACAAATACAAATCTGATTATATTCTTCAATTATTCAAAAGACTACCTATAGGTATACATATATGAACTTTCATTAAATACTATAGAAATATTATTAAGAACTTTGTGTTAAAATATTTAGATAGGTCTTTCTTTACTACTCAAATTTAATCCATATAAATACTATCAATTCATTTTATTCTTATAGGAAGAATATATAAGAGAAAGTGAAAGTCAAAGTGCATTTAGATGAATGTGAAAGACGTTGATGTGTAAAGAGATTCCACAAGGGCTATTGATTTCCTTTGTCGCAACTTTCCCATTTTATGAATTTGAAGGCTCGATGAAGCTTGAGGAGGTTTTCAAGCCTTTGGATGAATGGTGAAGTGGAGATTGCCGGGATTTAATATCCAACTTCAATTCATCATCAGCCACTCATTTGAGAATGTTTTAATTTCGCTCCACATCGTTCTTCGTACTACATGGGATGACGTAAGGCTGGTTGGGAATCCGCCACTCATTACGATTCCTATTTTGGGTCAAATAAATGGGCCTCGGACATTCACCCTTCTCTCAATGACTCGTTGTGCGTATCATTTCAACGTCAAGTCCGATACGGGAATTAAAAAGCCAAACAAGACTTTCCCATATTTACTCACGCCCCAAAGAATTAAAGAACCCTGAAACTCGAAAACTCGAATTCCAATAACCCGCCTTGGAAATTGAAAAAGAGAGATAAAAACTCAATTTGTGAACCCGAGTGGAAATTTACATTTGAGGAAGTCTTGAGAAAAGGTAAGTATGAGATCTGAGAACAATGCACGTCTCCGTGTTTGATTCCCAAATCCCCGAGAGAGACACAAGGAGATCAGAGGGGGCCATTCGCTCATTCATCTCCTTCAAGTCCTCCAACTCACTCAATCTCCTCTCCTTTTGACGCCCAAGTGACGCTCCACTTCAACCCTTCATTTCATTAAAAACGAGAACTTGGACATTGAGATATGGATTTTATTAAGATTGTCACTACAGCTCCAAGGACTTCCAAGGCTCGTAAAAGTCCAAATTCCATTATTTCTTATATTACTAAACATGTCACAAATAGCTCATAATGTTCCACTCAAGACCATACTTGCAAGAAGGTAAATAGGTAGTTTAGGTATTATAGGTTATAGGTAGACAGTTAGCGATTTTACTTACCTATCTTTTTACCTAACTTATCTCGAGAAAGATAAGTAAACTCCTCCCCTTTTACTTATGTTTTTGAGTTAAGTAAAGAGACTTGACGTATCTTTTGAAATCGTTAAGTTTAACTTATCTCCAGCTACCTATCTCCAAACGCTCCGAACCAGCGTCCCACTTCCGAAGTGTTTTTCAAACAGCCTCCGAACCCGCCACCGATCAAGCCTCCGAACTGACTTCCCAACCCGACTCCCGGCCTGTCTTCTAACCCGACCCCGAACCCGCCTCCTAACCCAAATTCGCACCAACCTCCCTGTGAGTCTCCGAACCGGCTAGCCAATTCGACTCCCGACCTGTCTTCCAACCCGCCTTGGAACCCGCCCCCGAACCCGGGTCCAAAATCGATGCCCGACCTATCACCGAACCCTCCTCTGAACCAGCGTCTCGTTCCCGACCCGTTTCCGAACCCGCTAAAATTATGAGACAATAAATAAGTTGGAACAATCGATAGGTAAATCGCAAACTTGATGACTTAAACTTAACAGAATATTTAAGTAAGTAAAATCGTTAACTGTCTGGTTTTACATAACTTTAGGTATGCAATATGCATTGAGTACTTATATTATGTGTACATGTAGTACATTAGGTCAGTATATATTTTATACATACTACTTATGCTACTTACGTAGACTTGTAAATTTTCGCAGGTGATGCTATTCAATTAATCACTGGTTTACATAGCCTGGGCCCCTTGGGCTAGTGAGGTCAATATTTTAATCTTCACATGGTGGGCAATTAAGAAAAGATTCTTGAAAAGTGGAAAAGCATGAATAATTGAGCTATGAAATGTCCATCGGTTTTAAATAGCAATAAAAGTGTTTGAGTAGCTTAAATGTGCGATGGAGAGGAATGCTTTGGATTCCTCTTGGATGTCATTTTGGATGTGGGAAAGAATGAATGGATTTTGGGTTTCTCACTTCGTTCCCACTAATCAAAAACTCCACCATTGATGGAGTGGGGAAAGAGCTTGGAGAGAAGTGGGAGAACTCCCGGAATTTCCTTCTAATTTCAAAATTGAACTTCGACTCCTGTGGCTCCTTTCATTTATCCAAGATCCTAATTGGAATTTCTCATTTGGACTCAAATTGACTCACGTTGTGAGAAAGATGAACAGGAAACCCGTCGTCTTTTACCGATCAAAATCCAGACTTTCGCTTGGAAGCCTTTTGACTCTTTGAGATTCCAAATTCCTCAATTTGTACAATTCACATTTCTCAATTTCAATTTCCTAAAAGTTCAACATTTCCCTATTTCATGATCATATATCAATTATATATTGCTATGACATAGAATGTATATTTATTATTTTACTTTTATAAGCACTTGGTCTAAATATTGTCCGGTCATATATATAGGCATTTATATACATATGTGCATGTGTGTAATTACGAATATGCACATACATGTAACATATTGAAATAGGAAAAACGACTCAATTTAACTTTCATTTGAACTTTAAATTGATTGTAAAAATCCATATATATCCATATATGGCATACTTATAGGGGTCACAATATTGTATATAAGCTTTTTTCAGTGCATAAATATCGTCGTGGTCGTGGTATATAGTCGTGGTCGTGAAAGGATAAAGTGAACGAGGGACTGTGAAAAAAGGAAAAGCGCCGTTGTTTAGTCAAAGTCGGTGAAAAATTTGATTGTCTCTGAATTGGGGTTCAGGTGGTGTCGTTTCCGTGTCATGTGCTTTTTTTTGTTCTATTTGTGTAGTTTTTGTAAGGGAGATGAAAAGGTAGTTTGGTCTTGTTGAGTAATGAAATTGAGTTCACTTTGAGTCTTCCCAAGAGATTTAAATCAATAACTCCATTCCCACACCTCGCTGTACGAGAAGACAGGGGGAGTCAGAGGAGAACTCTTTTATTCACACTTGGGACGCATTTTCATGATGATGTGATAAAAAAGACTCTCAACGAGAAGCTCACTCACCTCGTCACCCTTAGCGACGCTAACCTAACCTAACTATCTTAGCCGAGCTCCTCCCAGTTCAACCCACCGCTTAAATCATCTTACAATTTAAATACCCATTGCATTAGTTAACCTATGTAATGTACTACAGTTACTACCAAATACCACAGACAACCTATTCACTATACATCTTAAGTTTCACAGAGTTTATATAAAGAGGGAATTGAAATTAATTGAGTATCCTAATCATTCAATTCAGTTTTTCAAGAAAAATCTGATTCTTCATACTAAATTTGATTAATTGATTAAATTGATTGATTTTACACGATAGACATAGGTACATAAATATATTAGATAAATATTTAAGAAAAAAGTCTCACGGTTGGTCAAAGTTTCCCAACATAATTTGTATGTTTTTTTTATATAATAAAGCCGAACCTTGGTCTAATGTTATGTTGACCATGTTTTGAGTCTTTGGGGATTCATATCTGAGGATTCATTATATTAAGGAGGATTTGGAACCATTTGGCGAAATGAGTCTGTGGGATCATCCATTTGTGACTCGAGGGTTCAATGGGCAAATACGCCCTTTACTTTTTATTTCCTTCCTCCTCTAGAAGTGAGTGAAGAGAAAGGAGACACAGACGATCCCAGAGGAACCCACGTTGGAGTCAAATGCTCTGGGACGAATGAATGTAAATCGGCGTCTTCTTCAACGACCCTCTTCATCCTCAATCTCAATTTCAATCCGTTGGTTTCCATTGCTGGCAATTCTTTGATTTCCTCCTCCTCCAAAGGCCCATTGACTTTTCCCTTCCCCCATTCCGCAAATCTTTGGGTTGCTATTAATCATTTTTTATTCACCTCCTTCGCGATGGGATGTGGAGGAATTGTGGAGAGGATCATTAGCGTCCTCCAACAGAGGTTTACATTCCCAGACCTTCGCCGCTCACAGCATCCGCTACTTTCACCCAAGCCAAGGGAATTCTTTCCAATAACACGCCTTTCCATACTTTTATTTCATTTATTATATACTTTTTATACCATTTAATAAAAGAGAAAATGTGTCATATCAGTCATATGTTAAGAACATGCATGACATGCACATATTTATAGGGTTGATATATAATATATACAGGGTCGTCAATATCTTCTTTCCACCTTGCTGAATTTCGCTCTCCTAATTCACATTCTAGAAAGAAGTGGAAAGAAGATTTTGAAGACCCTGTACTATATTTGAGTAGAAATAGTTAGAGATACATGTATTTACTGTATTTATTTAACCAAGTTAAATAATTACGAAACTCATATACATAAATTTATATTAAATATTCATTTAGACTTATTAACTAATTCTAAGTATTTATTGTAAATATTTTATTTCACCTACCAATTTACTAAGTTATACATAAAATATATAGATACTTATTATTTTATATGTAGTCATAATATATACCTATAATTGAGCATTTACAAGCTACTAATACATACTTAAATGCTCATAAATATTTACAGATTTATTTTGGCATATCATAAACTGGATAATTTAAATATCATTTCTTGTTCTAATTCGAGATTTCCGTGTGTACGAACCAATTTTTATGAGAGTGAAAACCCAAATCTCGTGGCTTAAATACAAAAGCACCCAGTTTGTTCCAAGTTGGACATGAATAGAAGTGAAAACACTCTCTATAGACTATGAATAATATGTGGTGGTTGGGTTGAGTATGTATTTAATAATAAGCTTGTATGTATGTCTTGGCATGCTTTTGAGTGTAATAAGTCCACGTCTTTGCCTGAGAATTCTCCTCACGCATCCAACGTCGTCCACGACGCGTACGAAAGTAAGAGAGTCTTTTGGAAAAAAAACTAATTTTATTATACTTGGGTTTATATTGAAATTTGGTTCCTTGGCCTTGACCCAATCTTTCTCCATTTATTTTGCATGAGATGACTCGAGAGAAAATTGAACTGGAAGTTGAGTCAAATCCAATTTTTCAAAAGCGATAATAAAATGATAAGGCAGGATGAAAGCACAAGCAAAGATTATGGAAAAAACCACCCACCTTTTTTCATGATCCTCCAATATTCATATATCAAACACGTATTTGGACATATCATTATCATATTTGCTTACTTATACATATATATATATATATTTATTAATACCAAGAATATTGCATTGTCAATATAAAACCACTAAATATGGGATGATGCGATAACATGGAAATACATTTAAATACATAGATACTACTCAAAGCCCATATATCAAGATAAATAATAAAAACCCAAGTGTAAAATTATACAAGGTGCATATATTTAAGAATATATCTAACAATAAGAATGTGCACTCATATATAAGATTGAGCTCATATCCAGTTGTCTTGAGATTTGTAAATATTTTGCCAAAGTTCTAGAGAAATTGTTCAAAGAATTTCAGAATCTATTTAGCACATATCACCTATGCACACATATAAAATATAAGAACAGCATTATCCATTTCAAAACTTTACCATTAAAACGTTCAAATGCTTTTAACTCTTTGAAGTTCAAATGATGGAATTTACCTTGGCATTTGATGCACTGGTTAGATTTAAAACTACCAGCCGAGTGAGTGGAAGAAAATGAATTTGGGTTTAAGTAAATAAGGTTAAGTACTTTATAAGAGTATGAATTAAAGCTATTGATTCTTCAATGTTCCTTGAGAATGAGGAGTTTGGGGCGAGCGGGGGAGGGAATCTCACCCACATAAATACTTATTTATAAATAAACACCTTGTACTTCTTTATGCTCAAATCTCCTTTTGCTTCTCCTCTTCCTCATTGAAGTATGTACGAAGACATAAGGTTCAAAATATATGAATCTCCCATTAACATTTAACTTTCTATGTTGATTACTTATCTACTAAAATACATATGTATTCATCCATTGGTGTAGTAATGTGGTATAGCTATAAGTGTAGTAGTAAATGTATGGGGACATTTGAAATCACTAATATTGGACTATGCAAAGTCTTAATAGTTTTATGAAAGTAGGTCTGTCTCGTAGTGATGGGCCGTTAGGAAGCCCAACTCTCAAGGCTACATGTATATTTAATGAAGCCGTGATGAAACCATGAGGTTGAACTCGAGTTCTACCAAATATAAATACAATATCAAAAAACGGATAGTAAGAACCTAACCTCAGGTAAAACCAATCATGTACAATTAATATAAACACGCTCCATCCTTAGTATTTAGCTTTGCTTCTTATTAGATTAAATATGAGTACATAGTAGGTTTGGTTGGGAATGAATAGTTTTGGCTGTATTAAGTTATTTAGATGTAGCTAAATGTACAGTTTTATTATATCAAGTATGTTGCCAAAATGTATTCATGCATAATACATTTACTTATATAATGTGTATTATTATTTTGTATGTGTGTATTAGTATGAAGTGTAGTGATCATAATTGAGTGCAAAATCCTTCGATTCTCCACAAAGACCTCCACTCTCCAAATCTCCTTTAAATAGCAAGGATTTATTTTGTATGCTTGTATTGAGTTCTCCTATTTATTTATGTACGGGTTCCCCCTTAAGACTCACTTCACCCCTTTGGCCCAAATGATGAAAAATGATGATTGAGTCTTGGAATGGAAGCCCAACGGTTCGCTCTTCTTCTCGTCCAAATTACAAAATCGAGAAAGCCCCCACTAGTTAACATTTAATAACCAAGGATTTACACTCAAATGATCATCTCATTCAAAGTCAATTCATTGCGTGCATTTTTGTGCCACTTGAAACTCCCAATTACAAAAGTATGAAAGCGGGAAAGATTCAAAGTTTTCTATTAAATTATACACTAAAAACATTAATGGAAATTTAAAGCTCATTTTGCCTTTCCTTTTGTTAAATGTTTGGCTAAATTGTTTTCAATTTTTTCTCAAACGTGAAGTGCTTGGGTCAATTTAGACTATATCAAGTTCAACTTTTAAATGTAAGTGGTATGGTATGGTGCATAATTTTCCTTAAATTAATATATTGAATAGGTAGTATTTAAGAATAAATTTTCATTTGCATTTTTATGTGCATGCGTCTACATGTACAGACCTATATATGTGTTGAATTGGTCATCACTGAGTGAGTGAGTTTAACAAAGTGGCATTGAATTGAATTGGATGTGTTAGCGTTAGAATATGCAGCTGAATTGGAATTTGACCAAAAGAGGTTGGAAAGTTCATTTTTTGATGGCTATTTTTACCTAAGTTGTGTGTGGCGGAATTGAGAGTTTTTGACTTTTGTCAGTTTGGAACCCCAATTCATACATTTACCCTGAGCAGAACGTATTTAATCATCAGCGAGGGAGAATGAAATGTTGGTGTGAGAATGCGGCGTGTTGACCGCTGTTGATTCCCAAGTTGAATCTCACTGTGATTTATTTCCCTTCATTTTTACTTAACTTGATGTACTTATAGCTCATATACATATTCATAAGGACCATTTTCATTTCTGTCCTTCGGAGCTCGAAAATCCAACTCGGCTTGTGGAACAAAAAGGTTCGTTCCTACTTATAGACCTTCTCATACATAAATCCTTATATACTAAGTAAAATATATACATTCTGATTTCCTCCTACCACTGCGCCTGTAAAAACATTAGGCCTCCGGATAGAAATGTGAGATTTCCGCATCTTTTGTTGTCGCCGTTCTTTTTCTTCTCGCCATTGAACATTTCCATTCATATTAAACATATTAAATTAGGGAGTTCATTGAATTTGCAGTTTAATTTAAATTCCCCAAAACCAATTTCGCAAATTGAATTTTATTGTCATGGGCTCGGATATATATATAAAATATATATATATATATAGATATAAAGATATATTAATATTCATATCATTTTAAAATTTAACCGTTTTTATATACCTACATATAAAAATATATACATATGGGAATTTAAAGTTTAAAACGATCTACTTAATATTTCGAATTTGTTTTTGCCTTTTCTAAATAATTTACAAAATTACAATTTCACAATTATTATTATTGCTAAAAATATCATTGATATTAAAACAAATAATGAAACAAAAATAGTTAATTAAAAAATTCACGATACTTTAAGTATACACAAAACTATTTGTTTTAATATCTATAATATCATTAGCAATAAAAATATTTGTGAAATTGTAATTTTGAAAATTCTTTTAAAAAAGCAAAAACAAATTCGAATTCCGAAGTAGATCGTTTTATACTTTAAATTCCCATATTTATAATTTATTTATAACTAATATAGGTATAGCTGTTCTTTTCAAAGTATTTTGCTTTTTAGTCTTGTAAGTTTAAGTAATTTATAATTACTATTTCGATCTGTGAATTATTAGATGGTTTTCTTGATCAATGTCATTTTGATCCAAAGTGTAATTAAATGATAGTGGCATTATTGTAAAAAAGTATTTGAGATATGTGTCCTGAGTTCTGCTGACTGAGTATTCTGTTTGACTTATCTGTCTTATCATGAGACTCACCTTTGTTGGGGCTCTTTGGCGTCAGAGTCCATTGGTTGGGTTCGGTTATCAATTTATCCTTTCTTGTCAACGTCATATCACCTTTACAAAATTTCCCCTCAAACTGGTTCCAGTCTCCCAGTCTCATTTGAGCTCAAAGAGAATTATTCAATTAACTCTTGGTTCTCTCGAGCTTTCATGTCCAGATTATTTACTTTGAAACTTCAGGAGTCTCAAATGGCCTCAAGGTGCGAAAAAGGTTAAATTAATCAAAATCATATTTCCCACTATTTATTCTTATTAACATTATGCAGATTATTTTCATCCAACTTTGACCAGTTTGACAGCATTTTAATTGCCAAAAACATTATAATTTTCAAATTCTCCCGCGAGGCAAAGGATCAAAAAATCATAAATATGAATCCACATAAATGTTGAGGGGGAAAGGAATAAATAAATTCCATGCTAAAGAAATACAATGCCCTTAAACTTTAATGTTGTAAATTAATGAATTTATGAATTTGTGGAAAAATTGGCATGGTGGAATTAGGCGAAACACACGTCGCTTTACCACCAGATTTCAAAGGAACCTTCACTAATATTTGCTTTTAAAGTTTTTTATATTTGCCGACTACTCTAATGGATTGCTTTTAGTGGTTTTTGAATTTCAAGTGAAGTTCTTTAAGGGAAAATCTCTTGAACTTTTTTGACAAGTGTAAGATCAAGCGTCTTGAACAGCCCCAGTCAGACCCCCATATTGCCATGACGTTTTTCCATTTTAATACTTATACTTATGTAAGTATAAGTAATATTAGCAAGGTTTCCAGGAACATTAGCGCCCTTCACGCCACATGGACCCGGATGACAAATTCGCGTCTCGAAAGAAATCTTATTTCATTATTCCGTTCCAAATGCAAATATGTTAAACATACACACATACTTTACATACCTACATTCATTTCATACATATACCATATGTTTGTACATATCTACGCACACATATTATTCCTATTTAAATGTTTTAAGAATTATTAGAAAGTTTTAAGGAGAAAATTATCAAACGTTGGTATATGCTATATTTTCGAAAAAGATGAGGATTTTCCCTTCAATTTTCTATTCTAATGCTTAAATTTTTACATAATCTGCATATTTAATGTAAAACTATTTAATCTTTAACACAAACTTATGCCGTTTTTAACTTGAAAATTATAACTTATCGTTAGCGAGTTTGCATTTCTATATTATATATTAGTAAATATTATTTATATATTTGGCACATTTGGCGTTTCACGTGAGAGAATTCCTTTAAATTTATGTAAATTTTCTTTGAATCAATAAATATTCCAAGTTTTATTTTTCACGAGTCAGCGGAGAGAAGCAATTAGGATGAGAGAAAATTCTCCAACGTCCAACGTGGGCTCATTTGTCCTCATTATGAAGGGCGAAAAGGAGTGAAAAGGAGGTGAAAAATCAAAGAAACGGCAATGAGAATAATTCAATTCCAAAAGTTCAAATGTTTAATTCATCATCATTTTATAAACTCGGGAAGTTCAATCTTTCACATTGGACATTTGGAAAGGTTAAATAAGTAATTCCACTTCGATATTTTATGACTAAATGCTCAGAGAACTTATGGTGTCTTTATACATAAAAACACATAATATTTAAATTTTTACGTGAACGGATTCGTTGCTAGGAGTCACAGGTCGCGTCTCTCGTGTGCTGGGAATAATTGATGAGAAACTCGTCCATTCTCTCTTATTGCCCCACAATCAAGCGAATTATGGGTACTTTGAGAATAAGCATAAGCAAGACCAAGTAAATGGGCAATTGCAATTTTTTTGTTTTTTCCAATGCACTAATGATATCAATTTATGCTTGGTAATTCTTGTATGTATTGATAATGAGCTAATGAGAGATGATCAAAAATATAAGCATAAACGTTTGTTTAACAAGTGCCAATTGAATATTTTAATTAATTATTTACTAAGTATGCTGGAAATATTCTAATAAATGTATTAATTTAATTTTCCTGGACTATGGAGGATGATATCAATTATTTGATCCTGTGGAATCCGAATATTTTGTGTTGAATTCCAAGTTAGACTTGTTGAATGGTAAATGAGATATATTCGGTGTGAGTTGTTTATTAAACGGGGTTTTATTAGGGTCAGAGATCCAAAGTTCATCAATAAATAGACGGTCCATTTGCATCTCTGCATATATTCTCCCGTGTATTATTCATGTTTCTCTGTCTGAGAGAGATGAAATAAAGGGCCAAATGGCACCGTGGTGTTTTCCACGTTGTTATCTGTCTTTGGGAAAGACATAGAAAGTTGCCTTTATTATTATTCCTCCTCATTCGGCTCCCAAATTCCCAGAGACAATACAAAGAGCCACAATTGTAATTTCAAAAGCAACTCAAATTGGAAATTTATTCAAGCAGCTCTCGTAAAATATTGAGCCAATAAATACCCAAACACACTCAGATATGAAAAACACGAGAGTTCAAATAAACGACGTCCAGGCTCACAACGAATTTTATATATAAAAGGAAATTCCCCAATTTCAAATCCCGGCTTCTCCCACCACGTCTTCCACTCTCGTTTGTATACATAAATACGTAGGTACATTTGCAAATTTTACTTGGACCTTCACTTGCATATTATTCACACGTAGGGAGGTGGCAGAATGAGAGGCTCTGGAGAGTCCCAGAGTCCCAATGGTGTTGGGCAAACTCTGTGGACGGGGACTGAAGTAGGTTGGGCGCCAAGCCCCTGACTGAATGGGCGCTCATCCCAATGAGTCGCTCACACCTCCCGCGGACAATGCACACAAATGATCCATCTGTTAAGATCTAATTTAATAGGGGAGAGGGCAGGCGCCAGAGGAGAAGAGGGGAGCCTTGTGTCGTCGGTACTGGGTCGGTTGGACCCACGGTAGCGCACCTATGGACCAGACGAGATAGCCTTGCTGCATACCGCTGTCAAGGGTTGGGTCATACCGGACATGCATCCTACACTAAATAATCGCCTCTGAAGGATGGATTCAGATGGAGCTCACCACCGCCAGCCTGATATCCCCTCAAGATACTCCTCCTCCCACACTCCATTGTTACCCACCTAATCCTCACCACCGCGAACATTAATTGGAAACATATTCGAATATTATAATACAATGACTAAAGTTTAATGTCGCTAAGGTCAATCATCAGACAATAAATAAATTCCTTTTTTTATTATCCACACGTAGGAGGTCAAATGTATAAATGGTTCTGAGGTCTCGCCAAATAGTATATAAGTATGAATAATATAAATACTCCTATACAAAAAATGATTTTATATATACAAACGCGACGAATTCTGCTATACTCTTTCTTATTCATGTAATGGGTATATTTATATGTTCATAAAACTTTTTGCTTTATAATGATCAATATGAGAGCATACGTAAGATTTACATACATAGTTTGTAGTTTGTAAGCCTTAAGCGTCGCATCTCGCACATATTTTCACATTATACTCATCTTCCACATCAAATATTGATAACTTGGAAATTGTTTTGGGACAAATAAATTTATTTAAGATAATTTATGTAAATAAACCGAAGAACACATTTTTTACATGCAAATTTCATAATAATTTTTCTCTTTTCAATATCTCTCAGAGGGAATTCCTTTGATTTGAATTTTCTAATTCGCCGAATTTATTGTTTAAGTGGAAGAAAACATATTTAACCTAAAAACCTACAAGTTGTACATATGTAAAACAATAGGTATTATGCATTTTATATATTCTCATCGAAACAATGTATTTAAGAATACATAGAAGTATGTATATTGATATACTTAAACATAGAATACATAATAATAAGCCCAAAAATGATATTTGAGAATATAAAAAAATACAGATCATGTATTTATAAAAACTTGTTCATCGTTTTTAATCATTTAGAAAGTTTTATTTTATTAAAAGGCGAAATGAACTCGTTAAAAGAAAAAGCATTGTCAAATCTGCTCATCTTAAAATTGAAACTTTTTTATAATTTTTTTAGATGGAGGATTTTGGAGTTGTTGAGCCTCCGTTTGGGTCTCTCATAAGGGCAAGATGAACTTCTAAAAGGAACTAACTTAAGAAATGATGTAATGAACTAATCGAACAAAACTGCAAAAAACTTTCTCTTCAACTTTCTCTTTTTCTCTCGGGCCCGTCGAGGATTCTTTCTACTTATTTATACACACACGTCTGACATAACTTTCTCGTTACTCCTGACATTGCAGAATGTCTGATTCCGAGAATGAGGATGAGGTAAGGAAATTATGAATTATACTCGTTATTTTAGTCCTATATGTACTTACATACATTTCAAACACTTCCATATATATACATACATATTATGTACGATACCATAGTAGGTATATACAATTTTTATCTAACAATAAGCACTACAAATATATTGTATATTACACTAACAATAAGTATATGTGCAATATTAAATACTTTTACCGTACTATATTACTACATAGTATACATTTGTACATATTTACATAGATACCCAGACACAGTATCTCATCATGTCATGTAAAGAAATGATGTTAAAATGAGACTTTAGTCTATTTATTATTTAGACATTAAATAAAGGATGGGAAAAACGTCCAAAGAGGTTAATCATGTAATGTGAGGAAAAAAACAGTATTTTTCAACATGTTGTTTTTGATGTTTTATTTAGATGTTCCATGACGCAGTTGAATATCTTCCCAAGTAAGTTCACTTTTTAATCTTTGCCGGAACTCTCCATTGATCTTGAGAAGTTGATAGGAGGGAGAACATGAGAGGGGAAATTCAAAAAGGCTCAAAATTACCTTTTCTCAGAACCTTTCTTGTTGGGCAAACAAACGAGCGAAATGAGGTTGAATATTCAGTTAGTTCAATCATTGTCAGTAGTATGTGAAATGGAAATTTAATAAATGGGTATGAAATAAGAAGGTTTATTATTTAATTTGCTATGCTATAAGTATGTACTCTAAACTCTCCATTAAACGCTGGGTATTTTTTTCAATTCTGAGAATAGAACGCGGGGCGTTCTAATGAAGAGTTTAGAGTATATCAGTTGTCAACTTCCACTCAAATCCAGGCCATGTCTTTGAACTACATGGTGAAAATGGATGTGAATCCAAGCATGGGCGTTGATTTGATAGTTATTAGTTAGCATTAAAGTGAGTTAAGGTGATCTCGGGGTTTTCTCCTTCCTGCCGTCGCCCTTCTCTCATTCAATCGATTGATGAAGAAACTCCAAAGGCAACTAAGAACATCCGCTCCTTCCACAAACGATCTGATTCTTCATCAACTCTCCCTCAAACTCCCATTTCAATGCACAGTCTCTTTCACTCAATTCCCCCATAAGCCATAACTGTGGTCCAAGATGTCAGTTAACAAACAATAAGTTTGTAACGTAGAACAATAAATAATAATGAAAAGGAGGTAAAAGCATAAGGGGCATATTGAGACATTTAAACTTGATGCTAGACTATTTTACAAAATAATTCATAGATTTATCTTTTTAAAATCTTGCTGTACTAGTGAACGGAGTTCACTGAACCGTTTAATGACTGAAGGGTGAACCTTGATTAACTATAATTAAATACAACTAATTTAGCTTTAAGGCTAAGATTGAATTAGAAGGGTTTGATTATTTGAATGCTCCCAGTGGTCCAAACAATCCATTTTTGTTTACTGCAGAAGGGAAGGGATGAGCCTCGGGATGGCCATTGAAGACTCGCGCGCGGCTCTTCACCTCTTCATGAACAACCGGTTCGAGGAGGCCCGGGCATTACTCAAGCCCTGGGCATCTGAAAGCATGTATCATGCTCTCGGCAGCGGTGTCTTTCAGTTCCTAGAAGCCATGATGACATTCGAGCCCGTGAGTTCAGACTTGGCGCCTAAATTCCAACTCACGATAAGAATCTTTCTTGTAGCTTCAAATCGAAGGAGCATGTGGAGTCCTCGAGCTCTCCGTCAACGTTTGCTCAAAATTCCGAAAGAAAAGCTCGATGGTGGAGTCAATTGGGAAGATCGTCCGCCGACCCAACTACGACTTCCTCACTGAAGGTCTCCTCCCTCATCAATTATTCAAACTTCAGCAGGAAAAACGAAATGGCAGTTCATGTCAACTTGTCCACTTCTCCGAAAATTCCTCTTCAATCTAAATATTAGGTCTCCTAATGAATAAAAAACCTCTTGAAGCATTCGAGCTCTTTTTACGAAATTACCCTCCTCGTTCAAAACTCCCGCATGGTCTTGACTAAATAGAGAGAGGAAAACGACGGTGTGGGTTAAACCAGGAAAAGGTTTAGCACCGTGGAGAACAATGCATATAATACATGGGTGGCGACAGAGTGAATTGAATATGAAAATGGAGATGTTTATGGATTTTAGAGGAGATTCATGCCGAGCTGTGCTATGCCGAGTGTCTGCTCCTCCGCGCAGTTTTGACTTTTGTGGAGGATGAGAATTTAATCTCCTTTGTGAGGGGCGGATTAAAAATGCGATCCTGCCTCAATGCCTACAAGTAAGTCCAAGACCCCTAATTGCTCCCCGACCAAGAACTCGTCATGTAGGGAGTGCTGGACGATTCTCAAGCATCGGAGCTGGGAGGAATCCAAGCATAAAAGCCATTTCGAGGCAGGCGTTCGCATGGGCGTTGGAGCTTATAATTTGGTAATTCCCACCTTCCCACAAGTGAGTCTTTAATCAACATGAACATTCACCTTTTCTTCGCAGATGATCTCAATGCTCCCGGCAAGAATTATGAAACTTTTGGAATTCATTGGATTCTCCGGAAATCGGGTAAAACGATCTCCCCTTAAATATATACGCAAGCATCATTTATAAAAAAATACTTATCTTATTAGTTATTTCTGATATGTACATTAAATAGTATTTATGCATAAATACATACAAGTCTAATAATATTATGTATATTCATATATGCATGCCTTGCCTATCATTATACCTACACCGGTTTAATAACTTAATAGACTACATATTAAAATACTTTTCCTTGTTGAGTACTTTTTGCGTTTTTACAGAAACTTTTTAGTTTTTCCTATATATTATGCATCTATACATGTATGCATTTTATTTCGAAATATTTCAGAATCTTTAATGAATATTTAATGCGTGTGTTTGTCTATGAACTTACTAAATGTGTGTATAGACTTGTAGAGTATTTCCCAAGTTTAGAGGGAAATACTTTCCCCTCTTTCTTTTTAAAAATTAAAGCGGGTGAAGTTTGATCTAATTTTCTCTCTTTTCTCTTTTGGCTCCTTAAAAGGAAGAGAGCAAGGTAAACCTGGACTTTCTTTTACATCCACTTTCAAAATGTCGCTCCCAAATTCCACAAAATCATTTTACTTCATATGCCCATTAAATACCTTCATACTTATCTATATCATATACACCCAGATATACACTATAGAACTATACCTCCTAAGTAACGAAGGACTAAGTGAACTTTGGAAAAAAACTTTTTAATTACAAAGTTGACATTTTAAACGCATATCACACAATATTCGTTCTTCATTTCCTTCTTCTTATGCTCATATGTATTATTAGGGTATTCCCTGTTGTTCAAGATAGATTATAATTTCTCACAAAGGACATTCTATACTTGTACCTTATATATGTAGGTATAAAAATCATACAATTACCTTTACCTTTCAAAAGTCAACTTTAATATGCTTATTGAATAGCAACTTCATTTTCAATCAATTGATACACAAAATGTACAGTAAAAACTAAAATAGAAAACTATGCAATTCTCTTATTAAGACTTTACTTGTCGTATGTATGCATCACATATATATGAGTATAAGCCTATTCTGAACTTAAGGTTAGTTCAAATAAATGCATGTATAGTAAATATATATAAGTTGGTGTGCAGTTAACGACAAAGCTAATTAAGTAGAGTGGAATTGGAATTGGCGATTGGCAAAAAAGTTGACTTGATGTTGGGTTTTATTTAAAAAGATAAATATGCATAAGGTCGAAACTCCACAATTGTTATCTGTAAAGAAAAGATTTGAAAAACGACAATGTTCACCTTTGCCCTTTCGCTACGAGATTAAAGGATTATCTAGGAGCTTCTTCTTGTTCATTATGTAAGAGTCCTGGGCCTTATTTCCTCCACGAACCTTTTCATATTTTAAACAACGCGCCCAAATGTCGTCACTAATTGCAAACAAATTGGAGGGAAATTGATACTCATAAAGATACATATATACCTATCATGCCTAAAAAATTAAATAGTATGCAGTATGCATGCAATATTTACTACATAACAAATATCTAGGTATGCATTTTCAAATATTTTGATCCTTCAAAGAGAATCTTGTACATTTCAAATATTTTGATCCTTCTAAGAGAATCTTGTACATTTCAAATATTTTGATCCTTCAAAGAGAATCTTGTATATTTCAAATATTAAAATTGCATTCAGAAGGAATATAAATCCACTAATGTAATATC
Source organism: Neelides sp. FZ-2019 (assembly GCA_009869795.1). Lineage (NCBI taxonomy): Eukaryota > Metazoa > Arthropoda > Collembola > Neelipleona > Neelidae > Neelides > Neelides sp. FZ-2019. The sequence continues at coordinate 14,404 of VJMY01000694.1, read as the reverse complement.
CTATTATTTTTTAACATAATAAAGGTTTCGATTCAATACATAAATATATTTTAATTTATAGATTATATAGAGATCTTTGTATATAGTGTGGCTCGAGATATTCTGCGAATGCATAGTTTGTATGAGCGTGTAGTATCTAATTTTCCAAAATATTCCATTATTAACGTGGATTCCTTAAGAATACAACTTAAGGCTACTCAATTACTTATTTAGAATTTCTACGCTCATGTTTCCATCTCTCTCAGCGTTTAAGCCTTCATTATATATGTATCTCTCTCCCTTCCTTTACATTAGTCCAGAGACTTTCAATAACTTCCATATATAGCCAACGCCAGGCAACACGTCAAGCCCAATGAGCATAAAGCTATATTATGTAATATAAATATAGTAGGCACATGTATCTCTTGCAAGTTAGACTACCAGGAGATAAAACCTACAACGATCATATGACGGTAAGATCGCTCTGTATGATTTACTCAAATCAAATCAAAATTTCTATCATTCCCATACATACATTCATCTCTCAATGATAAGAGATTCATAGAAAGGGTACTTTTACATATTAATTCTTGCATAAATACTTGCATACAGGAAATATCATGGGTAGTAATACGGACATATACGGTATGTATTGGAGCTCTGATTGAGAAGGCAGGAAGGTTAAAGTTCATTTTTTTGACTTGGTGCGTGAAAAAGGATATTATAAGGAATTATGAAGTTTTTAAAAACTTGGCTTCGTTCGTTCCAATGTATTATTCATGTGGATTGAGTAGGTTAAATTGCGGAGGATGAAAGCAGAATTGTTCTACTGGTTGTTTGTTAAAAGGGACTGGAAAATTTCTCCAGTTGCTCATACGAGTGCATTGGCGGACGTTGGGTTCCTCGGAGCCCCAATTTGTGTTTATGAGTCTATGGAAATGGAGTGTTTGCTCTTGTTCCATGAAAGGGAACCTTGTTGTTCCATCCAGTTTAAGACTCTCGGCTGTTTACCTGACTTTAACCCAACTCGGGTCGAGTCGAGAATTCCCTGCTAGCATTTACTTTCTCCTCTCCTCTAAAGAGCCTCATAATTCATTTGTCGCTCGTAATCATGTTTTCCCATTGCCCAGAGGGCTCCCTGCATACAAAGCCCTTTTCCATTTTTTCCCCTTCGCGAACCATGGCGTTTAAAAGACCCGCTTAATGGCCTCTTTATGCCTAATATGAAGTGTGAATTCCAGGAGACCGGCCTGGCCCATTTGAACATTGGATGCGGACTCAGAGGGTCCTTGAGGCAAATCCTCTGCGCCATGGTAACCCGTCCTCATAACTATTATAGCTTTAAAACACGGGGTTTCTTGGGTCCCTCTTGGCCAGGTGCTCTTGGGGTATCATCTCTTCGTCTGCTACGTCCTCGGCTACGGCGAAGGCGACCTTAAACTCTGCGAAGAAATCATTCGCGACCAGCTAGCGGTATATTTTGAATCGGTCATATTAATCCCTCCGCCTTCTCACCCATGTGTATATATTTATATATATGAACCTTGTAGGTTTTCCCCGACGGGGTTTGGTACAATTTCTTTCGCGGGCGCCTCGAGTACGTCCAAGGCCACGTGGACTCGGCCATCATTTGGTACACGAAGGCCTGGCAGTCTCAGAGCGATTGGCTTCAATTCCATCACATTTGTTACTGGGAGCTGATGTGGAGCAACGGGTTCAAACAAGACTGGCGATCAGCCCGGGACTTTGCCGCTCTGCTCCTCCACGAGAGCCGATGGAGTCGCGTGATTTACGGCTACCAAAAAGCCTCTTTCATCTGCATGATGGGCGACGAGGTCGAGAAGGAGGAGCGCGAGGAGCTCGTGGCCCTGTTCAAGTAAAACCCTTTGTTTCCCCAGGTTCCCCGACTCACTCCTGGCCCTTGCAGGGACATTCCCGGGTGGAAGCAGCGGATCGCCGGGAAGTCCATTCCCATGGAGAAGTTCGCCCTCAAGAAGTGCGAGCGGTTCTTTGGCCAAGGGAAGCAATTGACGTTGCCGGCCGTTGAGCTTTGCTATCTCTGGAATGGATTCAAAATCATTGGGAAGACGCCGGGTCTCCTCCACCCGCTACTCACGCTCATCGAGAGACACATGAAGCTCCGCGACAGAGGTGCCCAGCCAGTCCAAAGACAAAAATCCTCATTATAGCCCCCTATTTCATCCTCCTTTTTAACCTCTTCTCATAGATGAGCCTTTCTATGTGGACAATCTGAGTCTCCTTTGGCTCCTCCGCGGGATGTGTCTGAGACACTTGGGCGATCGGGCTGGAGCGGACTTGGCCTTCAAAACCGTAATTTCCTACGAGAAGGAAATCCTCTCGGACCATTACTTGGTATGTCCTTATCCATAGTTCCCATTGTCCCAATTGAGAAATCTCTGCCCTGGTGACACTTCTGATGATCTCACATACCCTCGATTTAATATTTTCCCGTCTCCGTGCATATAGTGTCCTTATGCCACGTACGAACTCGGGATCAACTACTGGGAGGAGGGAAAAGCTGACCTTTCACTCGCCACGCTGGAAAATGCTAAGTGAGTTCATTGATTCTTCCTCCCTTTTTCTTCTTTTGGTCGTACTGTAAGTCCTCTAGTAGAACCCAGTCCTTTCATCCGACTTCTCATACGGAACCCGGGGTTATTTCTCATATATATGCATACATGAGAAATATATATATATATATACACTCTCATTTCAATCTTATCACATAGTGTTTATCACAAGTGTGTTAAGATTGAAAAGACCCGAGGATCCAAAGGAACCCCTTTTGCTTACAATTGGTAAAAGCCGGGTCTTGAAGTCGGGTGACAAGCCAGGGGTTTAATAGAGGATATACAGTTACCCACATGGTGTTTTATTGGGTTCATGTTCTCTCTGTGTGTGTTTCTACGGAAAGGACGAACTACAAAGGCTACGCGCTCGAGTCCCGACTTCATTTCCGCATCCATTCCGCTCTTGCTGACTTTCGGAGTTTCCGGAACAACGGGTCTTGTTCATCTGGGAAAGGAGCTCTTGGTGTTCTCGGGGGTTTGTCCTCCAACGACTCACCTCTTTAGCACATCTCATCCATAGACAATTACCTACATAGCTACTTATGCATATGCAAGATTTATCATTCCCATTGGATGAGCTGGGAAGTCGAAATTCAAATCCGCTCAATTAGGATTTCCCTCTCCTCTGTACTTCACATCTCGCTCTCAACAAAAACTTTGGCTCGAATGGGAACTTTGTCCCTTAAGAACCATTCTCGTGCTCTGAGTCATCAAATATGGATGAGCCTCTCCACTAATCTCCATTTCATATTTATTTCTCATCAAGTAACAAGGGCCATGGAATTCTTACCATTGAAACCTAATTGTGATCAACACTTGTCAACCCAACTAACTGAATGGTGTCTTGTATACTACAGACTTTAAGAATCCTGAAAACCATTCAGTCTTTTTTTTAGTACCTGTGTGCAATTTTATTCATTTCTTTTATTAGAGTTGTATTCTGCAAATTAAATATGTACAAGCAATAATGGGCATTCTTCGCCGTCATGTGAGAATTTTATTTACTTACAAAGTTACCTAAATAAATATAATATATATGTATATGTATATATAATAAATTAATATACTATACTGCTCATTGATAATATAAATAATTATCTACCTTCAAATATATTATAAGAATTGTTTAATTTCAAAAGTGAAATGAAAGTATTAAATATTTAAAAATGGCCTTTTTGATTAAAATCATACGGGAACGTTCTGTAATAGTCGCATAAGTCATAATATGAAATATTACATGGTAGTATATTTAAAAGATCTAATTATTTATTTCTCATTTTTAAATCATAAGAACTAGTAATACAGCATATGTATGGGTATATCATACATCATTCATAATATCATAGCACTCTTTTTATGCATGTGAAAGGCAAATGTTCATCATTTGAACATTTCCGTAGCATTCACTTATGCCTATAGACTATAAAACATACATATATGCTTATTAAGTGTTTGAGCATGATGGCAATATTTGAGAAATTAGAGAGCATTAAATATGATGTATGGAAATGAGGAATAGATGTATGTAAGATGCGTGTATTTGAAAGGCATTCACATTTGAATGGATGAATAGCCAAGGAAATTCATTTTCAACGGTACCCGACCGGATCGTCGAATATTTTATTAATTCAATTGTTCAAACTTGGAATCAAATCGTGCCAAATGAGATTAAAAGGAGTTCTTGCAGTTCTTCGCAATTGGACAAATTCTATTAAAAAGACTGTCACCCCAATAGCTACTATCGTTTCTCCTTCTCGACACACTTAATAAGAAATAATCTTATGAGCTAGGCAGCTCGATAAATGCAACATATATGTATGTGCTTTAATGGACTATCTCATATTATTCAATATATTTATTAATTTTATTAACTTTCTTATTAATATTTGAAAATGAACATTTCAGTATCTATATGCTCATAGTCGACTACAAATGCTCAAATATTTCTGACATACAAAATCGAACTTATGAAATATCCCCAAAAGTTGAATTTGTCCAAACAAACCTGAAAACTCAGAGAGCGGAATCGCAAATGAGATTAGAGTCAAAGATATACAAGAAAATAATTAATTTACAATTCACCAATTCTCCCTCGCTTTTCGCTAGCTCTGATGATAATACATTTATCTGATGCCGAATATATTAATATTAAATTCATTATACATGTATCTGGTCATGAATGAGTATATCAAATGTCTTAATTTGAGTTGTATTCAAAATTACTAAACATTTGTGACGATGTGAATTTATAGATTCCGCCAATAATGTGCCACTTTAAATGCTGACATGTACGTACAAAATTTATGCCCGAGATTGGGGGATATGAATAAGATGATACTTAAAGCTATTGCTATTTCTACCGTCTCAGAGATAATTCTACAATATACGCCATTTGATTATATAATAGAAAATGATGAAAGCTTTTTGTTCGTGAAGTCCCAATTCTCTGCATAAATTAATAAAAGTTCAATAAAATAGATAATCCTTCAAAAAAGTTAAGTCATCTGATGAGCATGCTTGATTTTATTGAAGTATTATCTATTTTTATTGCTCTATTATTAATTTATTCAAAGAATTGAGACTTTCCTAACAAAAACGTTACACTTTTTTTTATTCATGACATATGACGATAAAGAATTCTAGCATTATGATTAGCAATAGCATCTCATTCAGACAACCCATTATATTATAAGAATGAATGAATTACATTCGTATACATATAGAATTATATGAGACTATATTTTAGATATGTATGACAGAAGACTATGACTATTATAGGCTGTGGAATATAAATATATGGAATGTATTTATTTAAGAAGCAAATAGTTTCTGTGTGAGAGAAGGAAAGGTACAGGGTTGTTTTAAACTAAGATGGCCTTTGCCAACGTAACGTCGGGCCGCGCCACCTTAGTTTAAAACAATCCTGCACAAGAGACTTGAGATTTGATACAAAATTATAATACATTAATATGAATGATACAAGGAGGAGGAATATATATATAGGTACACATAGGAAGTCCATGCCATTTTAAATAATTTTTTTCCGCTAATATTTGTAAATTAGAACACGTGGGTGTCTTCTGGGAATATGGAAGATATGAGAGTTGAAGCGAATAGACGCTGGTGGGGCGAATCCTCCAAGTTTTTGTTTCATTTTAATTAATTTGTTTGTTTCTCTTTTTGTGTTGGTGGAAATAAATGTTGTTCATTTCTGAGCTTTCACTCCGCCTTTTTCCACTCGAGTGCACATTGTTAGGATGTGTTGTGAAACATGGTTGATCTGAAAAGAAGAGTCTCATATATATGTGACATTTTCCCAGATTGAGCTAACCTCATTTTTTGTCGTTGTAAATAGCCAGAGAGGAGCGGAGAAGATAAGCACAAGCCTCTCACATCCTTAATCCGCTTTAATGTGTTAAATGTCTTGCCGTTTTAGTCAGATAGCCTCGATGTTGATGACAAATTATGAAAAGGGCAAGCCCCTAGATGTAATATTACTTAATTAACAAGATTGAGTGTCCTTATTATTAAGTCCGCCAGACTCCTCCTGTCTAGCTGAGACGAGATGATAAGGAAAAGCATAGTGAATCTCAAATGACTCTCAAACCCCGCCATTCCACCCGCCAAACAGATTAGATTAAATAGCAAAAGAGATGAATCCACCCATCGCTCTTCATTTCACATTTGATCATTCCTTTTCAAATGAATGGAGCTCATAAATACATAAATAAATAAATATTTACCTACTTCCTTTCAGCCAATGAGCATCACCACGTGGACGTCCACCATATTTGAGTACATACTTCATCTCTCCGCGCATCACCATCTCATTGAATATGACACATTTTAATCTAATTAATTGTTAAATTAAATCTTTACTGTAGTTAAATTACTCAATTAATTAGCTTTCCTACTTAATTAACAAGTTACCATAATGAACACTTATGAATGATAATCATCCAAAAGTCATTTCCACTCTCAAATTGTGATTGATGATGGGGGAGAGAAGTGACACCTGTTTGGAAGGCTTTTGGTGACGTTAATGAAAGAAAGTGTTTCTCCCAGGGTTAAAACCTCGGAAAGGTGTGGAGGCGAGACCGCATCGTTCGGAGGGAAATAAGACCTTGTAATTTCCACTGGATTTGAAAGCAGAGTTTAGCACACATCCCGGGTTTTGATTTCCTAAAGGGAGACGAAGGAAGTTCGAGGTTTCATTCAATTGACTCAACTGTGCTATTGAGCCCATCAAGGGAGGATTTGGGGAGGGGGAGCGTTTGAACAACCCCTTGCGTCACCTTCAATCCTTCTTGACTTGAAAGTAAATAAATTTCCATGTGGTCAAAATGAGTTGCGTCACCCTGGTGACCTCTTGACTTTTGATTTGAAGGAGATGTGGGGGAAGCCGAGTTTTCTTCTTCATCTCTCCACGTCCGTCCACACAGAGTTGTTGTTCGCCGGGCCAGCATGAAGCTGTCCGTGAGAGTCAGAGGAGAATGGTTCCACATCCCGTGCAAAGAAGGTCACTTTCCATTTCATTTCAAGAGGAGTTTCACAAAGGGCTCTTTGGGGTCTTGACAGGCAAAGGGAATGTTCGATGGCTGGCTGAGGAGTCGCTCAGGAGATATCAACGTCTCCGCCCCTCGACCCACATCCCAAGGACAAAGGAAACCGTTTCGGAGGTGAGGAAAACCCGCGGGGGCGCCATTCTCGACCCACAAGACATCATCAAAGACGTCCTCGATGACAATGACTTTGTCTCTGTCGGTTAGACCCATTTTTTCCTTGTACTTACGATTAGTAAACATTTACATAATACTTACTTCTTAAGCATTTGTAAACTTCAAGTAGAATTAAAAATGTTCTTTCTGTATTTTTAGTCCCATTAATTATTGGCATTAATTATCTAACGGTATTAATTAATTGTAAATAAGGAAGAACTAGTCGTGACAAATTCATGTTTACCATTTAATAAGCTAATTAAATGTGTGAAAAATGAGGATTTTAGATATTAAAATGATGATGTTTGGGTTGTGGGATTTAGTGCTTGAGAGCGATTGGCCGAATCCCGTTTTGGCCTCAGCCGAAATCAAATACGTTTCCGAGCAAATGTACGTCATGAAAGCCATTTATGATTCCCGAGATTCCTCAATGATAATTATCTCTCTAAGAAAAGTTTGTCTAATCAACTTCTGACTTTCACACAGCCCCAAGACTTTCCAGCAGCCAACGGAGGTATTCATTCCCATTGGATCAATATTATTCATCCCTTTAGAAATTCTCTCCTCGACTCCCCAGATTACAAGAACACGGAGTGTGAAATTAGTCCTTAGATATAAATATATATATATATATATATATTATTTATATTATATATATTTCATATCACTCCCCAATGTGTATTTCCATATAAGTACTAGAGATATACATTGGATGTATATTAGTTATAACCATGGTTGCTAAAGACGCGGAAAAAGACTTGACACGTGCCTTTAGTTCTAATGCCTTACAAAGTTTTGGGTTCTTGCCAGTACATGACAATCGATGGGAACAGCATGTCGACGGACGATCTTCTCCAGTTGGGCCGCGGACGCTACAAAATCAAGGTTTGGGTGTTCTAATCAGGAAGATCATTCAAATACACATTGTGATCACAATGGGGAAATGGAGTTTCCTAATCAATCTCATCTCCTAGATCTCGGCAGACTCGGAGGAGAAAGTCCAGGCATCCCGGAACCTCGTCGAGCAAATCCTCGCTGAGCATAAAGGTTGGAGTCGGAGGGAAAAGAGATCTTCCGGAAGGAACCAACTACTTACACATATATGCCCTTGCCCTCTATATACCCATGTGGCGATATAGCTCAGAAAACGGCTCCGGTGGCGGAGCTTCTAAATAGGGAAAGGCGGAGAAAGTGATTATGAATTTTATTCTTGTTCACAGTTGTTTATGGAATCACGACTGGATTTGGGAAGTTTGCTCGGACGGTGATCGAGCCCGAGAAGCTCGTGTGAGTTTTTTAATTGATCCCGGGTGATTGAAGCGAAAAAAATGTCATAAGGGGTTCTTTGTAGGCAGCTGCAGGAGAATCTGATTCGGTCTCATGCGGCTGGCGTCGGCCACCCGCTCCCACCAGAAAAAACTCGAATGCTCCTCGCCCTCCGGATAAACGTCTTGGCCAAGGGCTACAGCGGGATTTCTCTCAAAACGCTGCTCCAGCTCACGGACGCCTTTAACGGTGAGAGAGAAATGAACTCGAACATATTTTGAAAGTGGCGAAATGGGCTGGGCAAGAAACCGGAAAGGCCCGGGAAGATGAGTGATGAAGTGAAGGAACATCCAATCTCTCTTCCCCGAAAACCCCTTCTCGGCTGCCAGGGAATAATTAATCACGGAGGGAGATGGTGCAGGGGCTCCTATTAGCTTCAACTATTTCATAATCTCCCTCAAATCCCAAGGAGAAAAATCTCCCGACTTTTATTTCCCACCCTAAATTTATGCAGTTTGTAAATCATAGTGAGAACAATGCCCTTGCGATTTATTCCCTTCGAGCCTACAACATACAGACACTCCGTATTAATTTCAGACTACGTACAATTCTCCGTATAGACTCCACTCACTTCCACGAAAGATTAATAATCTAAGGCCCAATAAATTATCTTTCTTTTCATAATCTATTCATCTTCAAGGCTCCAGTCCTAATGCATTATGCGAATATTACACCCAGACTCGCTCCTTCCCATGCACATAATACGGCTATAATTAAATAGCAGCTTTTTTATATTCATATTAGAGTCAACTAAAACCATTTGACTTGTATTGAGTTCATTTTTTTATAAAGTGAGGCTATGTTAGATAAACTATTATAAAGTTAGTTTTGGTTATGTTAACTTTCATAAAGATAAGTTCGGGGTTAATTATATATTTACATATACTTAAGTAATAGGTCGGTTAGAATAATTTTGTTATAAAGTTGGGTTTGGCTAGATTGAATGTATGGTACTTTTGTTCCAGCTTCTTGTCTTCCTTGGGTTCCTGAACAGGGGACGGTGGGGGCGAGCGGTGATTTGGCCCCCCTTGCCCACCTGGCCCTCGGACTCATGGGCGAAGGGAAGATGTGGAGTCCCGAAACGGGGTGGGGGGATGCGAAGTACGTGCTCGAGGCCCACAACCTCCCTCCGATCAGCCTCCATGCCAAAGAAGGGATCGCCATGATCAACGGGACTCAACTCATCAGCTCCTTGGGCTCAGAGGCCGTGGAGCGAGCCGCAATCATCGCCAGACAGGCCGACGTGGTCGCCGCCATGACGCTCGAAGTCCTTAAAGGCTCCTCAAGGGCCTTTGACAGCGGTGATCCTCATTTGTTCCACTCTCGCACAACTCTGCATTTCAAATCATTTTAATTGAATCCTCACTTGTCAAACCACATCATATAGGGTTTCTAACAACCTGGACCTCTCTCTCCAAATAACCTTTTCACCATCCAATGCTTTCTCTTTTCGCTTTCACTTCCATGTATTTTGAATAAATGTATGGATGAGGCTGATGTGAATTCCTGTGCAGAGGTCCAGACCATTCGGAATCACAAAGGGCAAGCGGCCGTTGCCCGGCGACTCCGCGCCCTCCTCCACTCCCAGGCATATCCATCTCAAATTGCAGGTAAAGACCTGCCAATTACGATCCTCTTGACAGGAATTGAAATATTTTGACTCCCATTGAGCCAATGACAAGTCAAGAGAAGGTTCCTGGAGTTCAGAGAGCTAAAAGCTTTCCATTTAAAAAACCCACAGTGCGAGAATCCTCAAAATCAATTCTTCAACCACGAACTCCCTTTTATTATTTATTATATGTATATATATGGATATATACGTAAATATTAGGATGATTATGCTATATGTGTATCAAACAAGAAAGAAATGTACTTATAAATTATTACGTACGACTTTTACTCGACTCCCTTATGCTCAACGTTTTCACTTATTTAGATTCCCATGCAGATTCGTGTGATACGCATTTGTACATACTTGTATACAGTAGCTTATCTGAAGTATTTCTCAGTATTTGTATATGTATATCTTTATTAAGTGTGTTGATTAGGTGCATAGGACGAGTTTGAGTATATTTAATGTATGATGTCTAAATTTTGTAAAGGCTTTTGCACAATGATATACGTAACTCTTTTCAAAGTGCAAAAAAGGTTTTTTTACAATCTGAGAGTTAAAAGCAAGTAGATATATAAATATAGCATATCACCATTTTCCATATTAAAGGTAGAATTATATACATAGTAAATGTAAAAAGATATGAATATTCCAAGATAATTTGGCAAATATGTGAATCTGGTGGAAAGTCTTTTAATTAAACATGAAAAGAAACCTCGTGTCTTTTAATTTTGACAATAAAAGTGAATGAATTGGACGTGGGGTGAGAATAAGTTAGGGAAAAATCAATTAGAGATCAATGGGGTAGAAATTCTGGAAGTTTTAATTGTAGAATGAATGTTGCTGAGTGGGAAAAGTGGAGATTAGTCGTCTGAGGGGGGAATTTCAATTGCTAATGAACTTTTGTAGCGAACTTTCCCTCATCAATACAGATATGTATACTAGTATATATGAGTAGTTCCATGCACTTAATATTATATCCCATATCCTAAATGCTATCCTAAGTCCCCATATATCCCATATTGTCTCCTGAGCTCTTTTCCCATTGTTGAGCAGAGAGTCATCGTTTTTGCAACCGAGTGCAGGACGCGTACACGTTGCGATGCTGTCCTCAAGTCCACGGCATCGTCCACGACACCATCGACTTTGTCCGCGGAGTGATCGTGAACGAGCTGAACGCCGCCACGGACAATCCGGTTTTTCTCCCCGAGCTCCTTTCCCCCAAGCCCTAACCTTGTCCTTTCCCAGATCGTGTTCTCCAAGCGGAGCGAAATAATCTCTGCGGGGAATTTCCATGGCGAGTATCCAGCAAAGGTCTTGGACTATCTGGCCATCGCCGTCCATGAGCTCGCCTCCATGAGCGAGAGGCGAACGGAGAGATTAGTCAACCCAGGTTGGTTCGCATTCCTCAGCCCCTCTTATCCCACATCTCCCTTCCAGCTCTCTCCGAGCTCCCGGCCTTCCTCGTCAAAGACGGCGGTCTCAACTCGGGATTCATGATGGCCCACTGCACTGCAGCTGCCCTTGGTATGTCCGCGCCCCAATTCCCCGCCCTCCTCACGCCGACCTTTAGTTTCAGAAAACAAAGTCCTGTGCCACCCGGCCTCGGTCGACTCGCTCAGCACCAGTGCCGGAACTGAAGACCATGTGTCTATGGGAGGATTCGCAGCCAGAAAGGCCCTTCAGGTCAACCAGGACAATTCTTTACACACTTCTCCATGCACTTTTTTTATCCAATACTTATTCCCTACATTTCCTCCTTTTTACTTACAAAAATCCCCGCACGCACATGCAACCATAATATATGATACTTTTAAATAAAATTATATACGAGTAGCCATATACAGACTCTATAGGTACATTAGTGTTAGAATGGGTTTGCACATTTAAAAGAAAGTTTCCTGTATAGAAAGGGGAAAAATATTTGTTACAAGTAAATATATAGTCCTCATTAGTTATTGTATTTTAATAGGCTACATATTAAGGTCAATTAGCTATGAGGTGACTCTTACACTAAATACTTATTGTTAGGCTTGAAACTCATAGGAAATGTCCTGAACTAAAATATGGGTGTGTATATGGTGGACGTGCTAAATGAACTCTGGTTGACCAACAGGTTGTCCGAAATGTAGAGCGAGTTATTGCCATTGAGCTCCTTTGTGCTTGTCAAGCCATTGAGTTTCTAAGGCCCTTAAAGACGACAACTCCTTTGGAGGAAGTTTACCGCGTGGTCCGGTCGGTCGTGAGGTCAGAAGTCCGGATCGATTTCCCCCAACCTTTCTCCTCCCATGGTCTCAACCGGGCGAATGTTTTTTTAGAGCTTGGGATCAAGATCGCTTCATGAGCCCCGACATTGATGCCGTCACGAAGCTGCTGAAAGAAGAAAAAATTTGGCTCTCCGTCCGAAACCACATTGAGGAATACAATGCAATGCAAGTGAGTGTGAAGGAGGATCAGGTTTTGAAAAATCCGCCGCCTCTGACCTCACTCTTTTTTCTCTTTGAAGAACGTGGAGGTGAACGTGTTCAGCCCCACGGCCTTTGTCTTCCGAGGCGGAGAATCCCAAGGGTCCAATCGCCCGCCGCACAATCCAACAGCCAACATTGAAACCAGCCCGCCCACAAAACGAACTCGGCGAATTCCTCACGTCGACTAAACCCTGATCTAATCATCCAAAATCCCATTTATTACAATAAATCAACTTGTCTCTTTAAGTTTTAAATTTGTTTCTTCAGGAATTAACAACTAAACACATCAACATACTTATGTTTTCTCATCTCTGCACAAACACGAGCTTTATAAGTTTATAAGTTATTAGAGATGCGTGAAGGAAAATGAAATCTTCAAGAGTCACGTTATTCTCTCAGACGGAGAAAGCCAAGAGAAATACACTTCATCATATTTATGTATTAGGTATCATATAAAGTCATAAAGTCATGCGTCAAAACTCGAGTCGATCTTCCAAACAACCAAAAGTGTATCATATTTTAAATGTATATATTATATACAAAATACAATACACACCTAAATACCTACACAATATTTAGAATATCTTCTACTTATAAATACATATATATATATAATAGAAGAATGGCTACAATGCCCTTTCGAATATAATACAAATACTTATTCTACATATAGTAATACCTATACCTATTTAGGTTTATACCTATTTAGGTTTATATATAATGTTGAACACAATGACTAAAAGGATCACATTGTTATTAACTTTTGGTATTCAAGTGATCTTTGTATGCGAAAGGCTACGAGCACCTGGATATGGAAAGATGAAGAGGAATTAAATGAGAAATTTATTATCAACAGATCAGAATGTACACGAGAGTTGACAAACCTTGATTTTGATATAATATATTTATATATTACTTACTTGTATACATTAATATATACCATATATATATACTTATACTCCTAATGGTTATTTCAAACTTGGTTAGTATACCATATATAGATTTATGTATGTAATGTATGTATGTGTAGAGTATTTTATTACATTAATGTTTAACAGGGGAAGTTCTCTCTTACAAGGTAAATAATACAGCATGAAATGTGATTATTTCAGTAAATGCGAGGACTCTTGTGTTCATTTTCAGGTCGAGTTCCTCGAATCGTCTTTCATATCGTCATATGTGATGAGTAGAATAATTAGTACAAATATATCTGAATAACCAAGTAGTTTGACTAACTAGAGAGGTCAAATGCCAAGGACCGTTTTTGGAATTACTTCGTGTCAAATTTCATGCCACGTGATGATTACTTACATATCTATATATATAAATGCCTACATATTATGTAAGAGTTAATTGGAAAATCACTTTGAACAACACAAGAACTTCATTTGAATGTCCGAGACATTTATCCTCTGACGACATGAAGGGGGTTTCCTATCCAATGCAAACTCAGGAGAAGGGTCGGGTGAAAGAGCTCTCCAACTACTCACTAAGAAATACAAAGTCTATATGCTCAAATAATGAAGGAAAGTCAAAGGCTCTGTCCGCGAGAGTTGCACAATAAGCAACCAAAATTTCCTTGCTTTTTCAAGAATATCTAAAAACTCTTCCATCCAAAATCCACGCGATATTTTTAATTTCTAATTATCTCAGTCCGTCCAACGAGGTAGGCGGCAAACTAAATAGGGTTCGAAAGCTACTTGGAAAAGT
>VJMY01000693.1:0-37865 GCA_009869795.1 Neelides sp. FZ-2019 | reverse complement strand
ATTCACGGTAATTTACAAGATTTATAAAATATTTAATTATTTGTTTCGAAATATTTCATGTATTCAATTAAATTTTTGTTTCAGCGGATGTTCCAAAATCAAACGGAAAGCAAGAAACGCAGAATAATATTTATAATTTGTACCATCAAAAGTTCCATCTGTACCATCAATAGACAGATACGAACTCCTTCTATTTCTATTTTTACTTTTATTCAATTTAGTTGTTACAAATTATTCTTTTCTTTATTGCCTAATTCCTTATTTAATTGTTAGAATTTTTAATATTTCTATTTATTTTACTGTTGAATATTTATACTATTATGAAATTTTAATTATATAACTACGCCTGCATACAATTTTAGGAATAAATTGACAGATTTTTGTTACCGATAATTTATTTAACAATTTTTTCTTTATTTCAATACTTCATTTTGTATTCGAATTTGAAATCAGCATACAAAAAACAACATGAGTAAAAGTTCTGGAGAATGGCCTGATGAAAATGCATTATAACCATCTTTTCAAATCTCATTAGTGAGCTTATCGTTAGTTGCATACATTCTGGTTGACTGAATAGGGTCATCATTTAAATCATTTGTTATGAGGTGAGGAAGTGAATCTCCGGAAGTCGTTCCCTCTCACAGTACTAGAGGAACTCTTTGGAGAATCATTGGACCGCAATCCCAGTTTAGTCCCATCCTCATCAAGAACCACAACTCAGATTCTCCGTATTTGACTAAAAGCTCTTGTTGAATAACTGCTCAAATGAAAGAATATTAAATGAAGAGTCAAAAGCCTCATTTGAAAACACTATTTAAATTCTTTGTTACAAAACAGTCTCTCAAATAGTTGTTTTTCTCTTATGAATGTAAACACGCTATGAGGAGAGGAACTTTAAAATACGACCTTTTGTGTGAAGTGTCTGAGTAAGCATAGTCTTTGTCTTTCAAATCATACTGTTTCTTCTGCATTCTGAAATATTGTTCATTTTGGTCATTTGTATCTTGTTCACTCTTTACAATGAGTTGTAAAAATTAATGGCATACTTATTTATTTATATAAGTGTACGAAATCGTAATAATTATACAACCATTAAAGTAGATTTGGAAATTGAGGCACTCTGAAAACTCTCAAGCATAAGAAATATTTAAGCATTGAAGAGCATTGAAGAGTATGCGAAGATCATTCTGCTTATGCTTGTGATGCATGACGATTGAGGAATTCTTAAGAAACAAAGAACGGTTAATCTGTGTTTTTATGAGAATTGTCATGATTTAATAATTTTATGATCAATTAATATTACATCATGAAGCTGTGAGAAGTATATCAACGGTCAAATATATGGAATGTATAGAGTTCTGAACATTTTCCACTTATTTTTCATTGAGAGCCATTATTGTATTCCTTTGTCTGTGACAGTGTTGTTGATGGAAGTTTAAAAGCTCCTGGCTATTTCTCCTCATCCCCAGGGAGTAAGAAAAAATGTATGGGAGATGAGGAGCCCCAGACCAGAAGTCAATGTGGACGGTTCTCCTCTTGAGCATTGAACTCTTCCCAGTCTGCAGAGCCACAAACAACATCAGCTGCTCTACACCTCTCCTAAACTTCTCTTTCACTCATAGTCAGACCATCATCATCACAAGATCTTCATGTAACCATCCTCATTTTCTTCACCTTTCACAAATTGGATACATTCGTACATTGAAGATTCATCGAAGGATTTGTAAATCGATATGGTACGTGTTCAATTTTCTGCATTTATTCATTTAAATTGAGTTAAATATAAAGGAAAATTTTAAAAAGATTTAGCAATAATATGAAATAAATCATTAGATTCAAAATGTTTATCATAAGGAGGTTACGAGTAAATTGCTGTTTTGATCTTAATGTTAATGTTTGCAATTTAAATTTCTTTATAAATTATAGCCGTTTTTATTGCTCATTATTTAACTTCGAATTAAGGTTTACTAATGATTATTGAACAAAATTAGCAATTAGCAATGTCAACATGATATATATTTATATCATTTATGGGAACACTGCTGTTATATAACATACATTTCCTTTTTTATACAGGAATATCTCTGAAGACAAAGTTGGAAGGACCAATAAACTAATAAACCTAACGGAACAAGGACCTAATATTAAGTGACGAGGTTTAATGAAAGAGTGAATGAGGCTCATTTGAGCTACTAATTAGCCTTCCTACTCCATCATTTGGTTTCTCACTTGGATTTGATCTAAAGGTACGCTGACATTTCCTCAAAAATAAATAATAGCTAAACTACTTTAACATTTGATACGGTAGAAAGATTAGTTTTTATTGTGCCTCAACAGATGAAAACACTCATATGTGGAATAAATATAAGGCATATCTCATATAATCTCATACAGCCTCCAGCCTCAATTTCAAAGATAGCAATAAGAGAAAAAAGATCACATTTTTTAAGGGAACAATATGAGAGTTGTATGAATCTTTGTAACATGCGTAATCATAATAGGGACATAAATCAGAAAGAGAAGGTTATTCCAATTAAGAATCATATTAGAGGTCACAATGAATGCTTTAATGCCCATAAATTGCCGTTCATATGTGAGGACTCCGAAACGTTTCAAAATCTCAACAAGCTACAACAGCCAAACAAAACAGGAGTAATGCATTTAATTTAGTAATGTTACCATTTTAAATAAATTACAACAAAAATATGCTCCACCACTCCCTGGGTCAGTAAATCATTTAATTCCTCCCATCGCCCATTAATGCCTTTTTTCAATTCAGCATTGAGCAATAGCACATAAATATCCTCAAGTTCTGTTCATAATCCCGCAGGAGTGTCTCTGCCATCATCTGCAAATAATATCGAGGTTAATCTGATAAACAATAAGCAATATTAGTTACAAGACTCCAATTGCGCGTCCATGATGTTCAATTTGAGAGTTATTGTGGCGGAAAATGAGCCACCCATGCTAATAATTAATAGGATCCTTAAGTAACTTTTAATGTTTAAGGAAGTTTACATTCCTTTCCCTTATTGTTGGAGGCAAACGAAGTTATTGCATAGGTAATGATAATATTATGAACCTGTGGAGAACGGTTTTGAACGTAAAAAGAAAAGTCATAATTTACAGAACCCGTTTCCTCAATATCAGCCATCGAACGAGAGAGGAGATCAATTAAAATCGGTTATACGCTCCTTGTACAATCGTGTAGAGTGAAACTTGAAAGTTCAAGAGTCCTGTTGAGAATCCTCAAGACACGAGCAATAATTTTGTATTATGGTGCGCTAATAAGTGTTTTTTTCGTACTACATAAAAGTTTGATCTAGATGGACTAGAGAATAAGCGGTGATCTTAGACGAGCTAGAAACAAGTAACTGTTCATTTTTTATTTAGCTTATATGCTACATTTCACAAGTACTCATTTTGAGCTCAAGAGAAGAGCTGGGAGGTAATGTCAAGCTCAAGCCTAACAAGATCTGCTATATTCCTCAACTTCACCAGGGTATATGGTAAATGTAAAAATTGAAAAGTACATGATGAGAAACAAAGTAGGGATTAATGATGAGATAACAAATATAATGATATTTAAACACATCTCGTTCTCCCACTCTACAAATAAATAGTGCACCCTTCTTTTATAAACATGGGAGTCGAAATTCAAGTAAAAGATTACGCTTTTCTCATTCCCCAGTTCCCTCAAATTCCCATTATTTCATTCGCCTCTCTTCACTACAACTCTTTTAATTGAAATCAACGAAGGCTTTCTGGTCAAACTCGAATGAGAAAAAATGAGAATTCCCTCTGTGATATTCACACACTGCGTAGAAACTCGGGCTCCTTCCATCCATTACTTTGTCGATTCAATAACAATTGTATTATCAAGACTTGTATTTTTAAAGGCCAAATGCCATCGGGCAATCTTACTGCTAATGAAGAAGCCAATAATAATGGTATTCTATAGATTCTGGTTCCTTCAGCACAAATCTTTAGTTTGCTGTTGGGGAAAATCATTCATGCCTTCAGATGGTTCTTGAGTAATCGCACACAGGTAATGGCTACTTATACAAAAAAGGCTCAAGCAATGCCTCTGTTGTGGCCAAATTGAAGCGTATATTTTGGCGGCCGAAGCCATTCTCTCCTCTTGCATTACAATATCTACCTGAGAGACTAGCGAGTGGAATTTCATCTTTTAGGTGTTCGTAATCTGCGATGATGGATCACAAAGAGAAGAGATGAATAATGAGAAAATGGTGACGAACTACGGGTTCTGTTACGTCGCTGTCTGTGTTGTCGAAGGATCGTTGGTGAGTTGGACTCACAATGAAAGTGGGTCAGTCGTCGATGGGATCCTCCCCACCTCATTTCCCGAGTCTCCCAAGGAAGAACGGATGAGTCGCACTGGAGTCGATGTGACCTCACTTTTTATTATTTTGTTTTAAAATGCCTCAATTGAGAAAAATGGAGGAGCGTGCTCAGTCTTAATTAAATCACCTTTACTCGACATTTCGACAATAAAATGAAGATTGGGTTTAACTTGGGAATAAATTGCTAAAAGAAAGAATCCTTTTGTTCAGTGCCAACGCCAACGTTTGTGAAATTAGGTTCTACATAAATCCAAGTTTTTCCTCCAATTCTCAAATTTCGTTGAATTTGTTTCCTTTACAAACGGTTCCTATCATTGCCAGCATCTTTGAGCCAGCATCCGCGGCAGTTAATCAAATTATCATCCTTCTAATTACTCCCCTTCACAGCGTCTTGTAGACAATTGGACAAACTTTCCCTCCAAGTTCCGCTTCCTTTTTGTTCCCATTATTCTGTGATTCTCATGCAGGTCGTCAAAACACGCAGAGAGCTAAAGAGACTGACAGATATCTCACACCATTGGCAAAGTGACAACTGAGCTTCATGACTTCGCACATTACATTTGAATTCACTCTAACGATTTTACAAGAAATCTTGGGCATTTTAGAGAGGAAAAAACTTAATAAGAGTATATATTCCTGTTCCTTGCAATTTACAATTAGAATAATGATGGTGCGAGAATGGCTTTCATTCTTAATTTACTTTGATTAGATCCAGATGTTCCTTTACGTTCTCTTATCATTTAAAAGTAGAAAATGAGGTGCGAGAAAAAACTGAGCTCTTTGTTATGTATTTTTACTTCGTTCAAAATAGGCTAATAAAATAATCGTGAATTTCCATTCTGTCTAAAAGAAACCATTTTAAAATTTTTTTTAGGATTCGAGTCATATTCAGTAAAGACCATGTTGCTCAGGATGGGACTCAGTTCTGAACTTCGTGATTTGGATGAGTTGATTCCGGGCAGTCACAGCAACGAGCATTGTACTCAATTTGAATCTCTGTCGCACACCGGGACTCTTCTGAGCGGGCTGAACGCTTTAAGAACTAAAGGTCTTCTTGTGGACGTCACTCTTATTGCAGGAGGGCAAGCGTTTGAGGTAAAGATTTTGGTTTCCCATATGAGGGAATATTGAGGGATATGGGACTCATGTGGTGTTTGATTCAGGCGCACCGCGTTGTCCTCGCCTCATGCTCCGACTACTTTCGGGCCATGTTCACGACGGAAGTGAGAGAGAGCCGTCAGAAAGAAATCACGCTCGAAGGAGTCTCAGGGCGAGGGATGCACTTCCTTCTTGACTACGCCTACACGTCAAGACTCGCCCTCAACCTCTCGAATATTCAAGATGTTCTCTCTGCAGCCTCTCATGTACAAGTCAATACTGTCGTCGAAGCGTGTTCCAATTATCTGCAGGTGGGAATTTAAAATCACGTTCTACTTACCTATAATAATTGTAATCTAAAACAATAAAAATTATTTCAATGATAATTTTTTACTAAATTATATGATGTTAGATTAAGAAAAAATAGATTTGTTAAGCTTTGAATTTTCTTATAGGCATATTATAGAATTTATGTTTCATGGTTTATTGGATCATTGAATATCATATTTATTATAATTTGCAGGCACAATTGGACTTGGATAATTGCGTGGATATTGCTACATTGGCTGAAACCTATTCGCTTCATCAACTCAAGAAGAAGGTTTATCGGTTCATGTGCGAGCAGCTTAGCGAGTTTTCTCAAAGTCAAGATTTCCAGCGTTTGTCTGCTGGACAATTAGAAAATCTCTTGAGCTGTGATTATCCAGTTGACTGCTCCGAAGCAGATGTCCTTCAAATTGTCATTCAATGGATTGAATTCAATAGCGAGAGAATTCCATTTGCTCTCCCAATTCTTTCAAAGATTCACTTTGAGGTGAGACGCGACTCCTCACTTTCTCACGCGACTCCTTTGAGTCATTTTCACTTCACTGCTTTCAATAGCAAAGCGTGTAATTATGCGCGTATAATATTTATTTTTGCGAAGGTGAAGAAAGTAGGGAAATTTGATTCGGAACAGCAGGCTCTCCCTGTGAATGATTTCAATGGCCGTTGTCAGTTCACATAATAATCTTCACATACATACGTAAGACTTTTCAATGCATTTTTTTATTATAGGAGATAAGTCCAAAGCTGTTGAGTGAGATGTGGAGCTACTCTCTCCTTCACGTCGTGACTCCGCAGAGCTCCTCTGTGTACAAGAACATCGTATCTCAGATGATAAGCGACCAATCCGACTTCTCTTCATTGAGGAAGAATAGTCTCAAGAGCCTAGTCAATTCACGTGGTATGGAACAAGCCATCATCAAAATCGGCGGATTTGGAATGGCCGGAGTTACAAACGAAGTCACATATTTTCTTCCGTCCGCTGGAACTTGGAAGCGTCTCACGACCATTCCACATGTGGAACAATGCAACTTTGGAACGGCTGTTGTTAAAAATCAACTGTTTGTAGTTGGCGGATGCTTCAATCAATGTTTACAAGTGGGTATTTAATTAATTAGTCTATTTATTTTTAAATTTTATAGTAATAATAATTATTGTTGCATTTTACACTGTTTAGGAAAACATTCATCCTTTTGGATTTTGCTATGATCCACGTTACTCCAAATGGACAACAATGGCCCCAATGCTCATAGAAAGATGCAGATTCACATTGAACGTTGTTGAAGATAAATTATATGCTATTGGAGGAGCTAGTGAAACAGTCGATGAAATTGCGACTGACGATGGATGCGCTTGTGAATGTTATGAACCTGAGAGTGATATTTGGCATGAAATTCTTCCACTCACACTACCGAGAACCCAACATGCTGGAGCTTCTTGGACGCATTTCCTTTATATTTCAGGTACAATTTGACAAATATCATAAAGTTCTAATCTAAGCTTTATTTTCTTCTTTTTGACAAAGGAGATCGAATACATTGAACTACATAAATGTTAATTATTTTGTTAATTAAACACTAAATTAAATTTTTTAGGTGGATTGGAAGGAGACATTGTGAGTAATTCAGTCATGTGCTACAATGTGAGGTTGAATGAATGGAAAGCTAAAAGCTCGTTGTTGACGCCACGAGCTGATCATTCAATGGTCTCACATAAAGACAAACTCTATGTATGCGGCGGATGGTGCGAAGACGAGACGCAGTTTGGAAACAGATCTCTTGTTACAACCATTGACGAATATGATGTCCTCAAAGACAGGTGGAGCGTTGTCACTGAAGTTCCAACTCCACGCTACCACTCTGGAATTACCATTGTTCAAAATATGCTATACATCATTGGTGGATTCCACAGTGATGCTACTTTTGATAGAACGACTGGTACGTGAACATTTATTTAAGAATTCCATTTTAAATGCTTAATATTGAATTTAAATTGAATACACTTTTGAAGGTGAAAATTTTTAAAATGTTGATAATTACTTGCAGGTGTGATAGAATGTTTTGACCTGGAGAAAAAAGAATGGTCAACAGTCGATAGATATCCGCAAGATATTTGGGAACACGCGTGCACTACACTTTATATTCCTCGAAGTAGGGATGACATGGAAGTCATGGCTGACATCCCAAGAAATTAGTCATGTTGACTGGACAATGCATTTACTCAATTCCTCAAAGCAACATTACTAGCCTAAATTATTATTAATCATGAACCTGATCTTAAACTGAACATGAGTGATTCTTGAATTGTTTATTTTTTAAAATACTTTTGTCTGCACTTTAAAAGGATTTCATTGATATTCTGAATAAAGAATTGTTAATAGTATTTTCTAAAAATTTATTTTTAAAGATGTTCAAAGTTATTCTATTCAACAGCATCATTAGTGATAATTTCTACTGACAATGAGTGAAAATTAGAGTAAAAATTTATATATACCTAGAATAACGTTCTATTTTACCTTATAGAATAGAAGGGAAAATAGAAAAATAACTTAAGTTTAAGATGATTTGAGAAATCAACGAGCATCAATATTTAAAGGATTCCTTAGACCGTTCCCTATTCCATATATTTAAATATTGGTAACAATAGTGTGACGAAATAATTTTCCACTTGTTTAAATTCATAGTCCATTTCTGCTAATTATTTGGAATTGACGGGGTCGTTAAATATTTGCAGATCTAATTCTCAAACTATGTATCTCAATGCCACCTCGTCATATTTCAACAAAGAAAGTTTGTCAAATTGTAACAAAGCACTAAACCAAATCTTATTTGTATTCATCACTTTAATATTATACTCAACTTAGGTAAGATCATTTACTATTGTTAATGCTTGAGTCAATAAAGAGATAGGATAAAGATATGGCAGAGATTCATATATCCATAATTTATGGTTTAATACAATAGAGTGGCTTAATAACCTTTCGAGGATGAAGCAAAAATAGTTGAAGGAAGTTTGAAGTTAATAATTATCTATAAAGGGAGAATACGCAAGCAGTCTCGTAGTATGAGAGTATGACCGTATGTCCAAATGCAAGTACAGATTCTTTCCATGCATGCCGACCTCTTTGGCGAGGATGTTAGGGGAAGTTCCCAGGGAACTTCAGCTGTCTCCCACAACCGCAACCAGGCCTTTGATCCTGCCTAGCCGAATTCTATTATTCTCAGCTCCACTCAGGAGTGAGCTACATAAGGGCAACTATCAAATTACTCCATTTAATCCCATATACTCCTCTTAGCTTCATACATTTTCCTCCCCAATTATTCTTCAATTGAAGGATTCATTTTCAAATTGACACTCATCTCCACCCATTGAAATTCATGTACAAACGAAGAAACAACTAAACGCATCTACAACACCGAAAAGATCTCCTTCCAAACTCCTAACCACAAATAATTTATTCTCCTTTGCCAAGAGCTAATTACAAATAACTACACTCCTGACTTCCCCTCGAAGTGAAACAGTGCGTTAACCTTATATTATTTCTATTTAAACTCTCATTCTATTTCTAATAAATCCTTATTTTATTTTAAATAGTTTAAGATTTTATAAATTATTGATTAACATTTAACCAAGAAATAACTTAGACTTGCAATTCTCTGCTTAATATTGAACCTTCGATTTTGTGAGATAATAAAATTGTTTAAATTGTGATTTTAATTTAATAGCTAAATATATAAGAAATGGATGCCGAAGCCGGATTTCCACGTTCGCACACAACGACCACGACGACGACAGCTACAGCTGTTAATACAACCATCCGATTTGATCCTTCTTATGTGAGAACACTTCCTGGAACACTCAAAACTGCCCAAATGGTAATTAAATAAAAAACTATAGAACCTTTGAATTAAAAAAAGATTTTTCTCGATTTCTTCTCTTTTCTAAAGTTCATATTATACTTAATAAAGAAGCCTCTTACCTAATGGTTTTTAATCTGACAAATACAATGATTTAAATATTTTAAATGATTTTAGGTACTTAATTTGGTCGGGTTTATTTGCGTGACATGTGCTCTTCGACATAGCTGGACTCAAGCGAATTGGTTCAGTTTCGTGTCAATGGGCGGACTTTGGATCACTCTCATCCTCTATGTTTTATTTCTCTTTCACGTGATCGAGAAGCTCTACTTCGTCCCATGGCTCCTTGTGGTAATTTCCTTTAACCACAAAATACGTCTTTTCACGCGAGTTTCAACACAAACCCTTTTACATTTCAATTGAATTCTCTTTTACTTTTACAGGAGTGGGTTTATAATGCCCTATGGGCGTTTTTCTACTTCACAGCCTCGACCGCTGTAGCGACGTTAGGCGGTTTAGAAGGAGCATTTGCTGCTGCAGCGGTATAATGAATTAATTATCATCTTATTATATATCGAAAAATTTAAGTGACCATTAAAATGTAAACATTTTCCATTTAGTTCTTCGGCTATGTGGCAATGTGCGTTTATGGTTTTGACGGCTACTTGAAATTCATTGCCTGGAGAGCAGGGGAAATTGCCCAAGGACAGAGAGAAGTGAATAAGACAACGACCACGTCGTCGAATTCTCCGACTTATTAATCTCACAATCACCTTAAACTTTCTTTGGCGTTAAAGGGGAACCTTACCTACTCTAGCTTCATTTTGTACTGCGTTTAATATATTAGCTTTTCTTTAACTTAACACAAATGTACAGAGATATTACATTTTAAGTTAATAATTAAAATTATAGCCTTACAGCGTCCAGTGTTTCGAATGTACAATTATTAAATCCTATTCAACAGTCTAAACCTTCAATCTTCAAATTAATTATTGTGTAAAACTTTGTAAAGTAATAGGAAATGTAAGCTTAACTGAAATAATTATAAGGAAATTTACAGAATAATATAATACTTATAATAATTTATATTATACATGAATCTTAATAATGTTAGATTAAACGAAGAATTAATAACGAATAGCTAGTGTTTATAATATAGTATTAATGCATTTGCACGTAATTTGATTGAAGATAACAAGCGTCTCAATCAATGAACCAATGAATCACTATTTTGAAGCTAATTTAAACCAGCGAAAAATTGGTAATGAAACAACTAATATGATCTACCACAAGTGTAAAAATCGACAATATTTTAAAGGTTAAAAAACTTTAGCAAATCGAAAGTGACTTTGTGCTTTTGTGCCTTTATCAATTATCAACCATTGTTCAAAATGACATTTTATTTACAAATTGATAATATCGAGAATGTATTTAAAAAATTGAGCAATTATTTATGTAATACATATAATATTACTAACATTTTGCCCACCAAGACAAATGACAATGACATAAGATTTTGAAATTACAGTATGAAAATGTCCAACAAATTTTTAGGGTTTTGAATATCTCATTCTTGTTATGTACATGTATAAGATACCTTATATAATATTTGAAGAGTTTAGTTTAGTTTAGTCAAAAGAGTGAAAGAGTTATCTTGGAGTATTTATAAAGTGTAATGACTTAATTCATATTAGTGTCATTTTGAAACAAGGATATAAAACTATAATAGGTAGTTATCACTATTTGTTATTTCGACTATATCAAAATTTTCTTTAAAGTCCAGTTGAACACTAACAAGTTACATTATATTTATTATTATAATATAATTAATAGAATCCTCATTAAAATCAAAAGACATTTGATTAAAAATTCAACAGTCAACATTGCTCATAATCATAAGTATGAGCATGATTATGCTGTGTCTGATATTTTTAATTACAATCTTCATTTATATAAAATATAAAATAATAATTTTTAATTTTAAAGTTTCTCAAAACCAAAGTATTGTTAAAAGAATATCAAAATATTTTTTAAAAAATCTTGATGTATTATTAGTAATGCGTTATAGTAACATGATATTATAATTAAATATTTAATCATTTTAGTAGGTAGTTACTCTGCAAAAAATTTTAAAGTTTTGTTGTAGGTATTAATCCTATTTACCATTATAACCATGTTTAAATTTCGGTTTATTAATCTTATTCCCATTATAAAAATGTTTTGAAAGAAAGTTTAACATGAGGTTCCTGTTCATGTATTTTGTAAAAGACAGATTGTATAAATAGCTTGTATTATTACATAAATAATTAAATAAAGACTTGTAAAACAACCAACATAATTGATTTATTTCATTAAAATACTATTTCATTTTCAGATTTGGGTTAAATGCTATAATATTTAATTTGAAATTAAATACTTTTATTTTTAAGTTACGTTAATGTTATGAAATTGTTTCTTAGTAAAAAAAAACATATAATGAATAGGATTTTCAGAATATGATTTTTACATTAACAGGTATTCGTTTACTTTAAAATGAATAGTTTTTGTAATATTTCCACATGTTAAAAAATAAATTGGAATTTGAAATTTTAAACCAATAATTTTCATTTGTCAACGTTTGTATACATTTCTCAACTCTCATAAAAAAGTAGGCTTAATCCGAAACTGCTTAATTATTACATTTTTGTAGACAACAAGCAAATAAAATTTACAATTTAAATATAATGTCACAATTATACTTATTTTGTGAATTCATCAATTATTTAGATTTGGGAAAATGTTCATTACTTTTCAAAGAGATATTCATACTATATAATATAAAAATGCACAAAGTGTCCCATTGAAGGTGTAAAAGATGCCAAGAAAATATTAATTGCTCATAATATCAATTCATTCTGGAGTTGTGGCGTTACTTTTGATGATTCAAAAACAAAAAATTTCATAAATTATTTATTTTATTACTAAATATAATAGGTTTGTTCGAGTGCATAAAAGGTATTGTTAAGAATCATGAGCAGTGCGCTTGTTAAAAGATTAGTTCTTTACTAATACTTGTGTTATGTAGGATGGGCCTTGAGAAGCTCACTTTAGAACTTTGTTAGGGCTCTTATAAGTAGTTGGTGCTTTACATATACATGCCTTTGCCTGGTCTTCTCTCAAGTTCTTTTCATTGGGGGCGAGCGGGTTGACGGGGACATTGCGAATTGCGAATGTTGCGTGTATGGTGTGGAAAGTGAGACAGAATTCGTCGTTTCATGAGAGGGAAGGAAAATCCTTTGCAGTCTTCTCCTTGACTCGCAACACACAAGACCTCACTCTTTCTCTCATTCGTCCTTTTAAGGTAATTTGATTTTTATATCGATTAACGAAATAAATATTGTTAAATACTAGGCTCTTTTATACTCTTTACAACTTAAGCTATATGAAGGTTCTCACAATTTCATATACTAACTTTCTCTCGAGCCGTTGATTAACGCATTTCTCTATTCTTTGAATCATTTAGTAGATTTAGTGGCTCTATGTAGTATGTGTGTTAAATTCAATAGGAAGACAAACATCCTTCTTGTAAGCCTTGAAGTATAGAATATAATATATTTTTATCATTTAATGATTAAGTAAAACATTGGAAGTAAAAAGAATTTGCTTTCAAGTTCCTATCTTTATGTATTTTGAAATTATACCAATACTTATTGAACATTGTATTTAATGTTCTGTTGCGTTTCTTTTAAATGTAGTTGGAAGTAAGTGATGTAAATTGCTATTAAAAAACAAAACAAGTTATATTATACTAGTACTCTTAATTTACACTATGAAAGTTTCATTCAACTTTGCAAATAAGTAGGATTATAATTTAAGTATTGTCCTATTCTTGAGCTCTCAAGTCTTAACATTATATTTATTCGTTTAATTAACAATAATTTTATTTATGTTCTTAAAGCTATAATAAGAAATAAAAGAATTAACAAGGTGTTCATACTGGGCGAACGCAAGTCTATATGTATAAATATATTTTATGATTCCTTAAATTTCCTCCAATTTCCTACTATAATAGGTAGTGTGGTATATTCAATCATAATCAAACTTATATTATACAGATTAATTAATCAAATATTGAATATACGTTTTTCTGACAAATAAAATACATTTTAATTTTTCAAAACTTGAATTCATGAAAATTAATTTGAGAAATCGAAAATAATCTTTATTTTAAGCATTTGAATTTGTTATATTGTACTATTGTGTATAATTTCCCAAATATATCAAAATTGTATATAGCATCTCTTAAAAACTATATCTATTCATGGGCATAATTATGAGATGATTTAGTCAATAAAGCTATTATGGCTAATAAATATTTTTTAATTATTTTTATCCTCGTCTAATCCTCGTTCAATTCCATACAAATTATAAAAGTTAAGTAGGTAGTTAATCAAAAATACTCCCTTAGACATTCAAGCTTAAGTAAATATTTTTCTTTAATCATCTAATATACAAACACTTAATGTCTTTTCTAAAAACTTAAACTATAGCGTTATGAAATTAATAGTCACGATTGGCATTATGATCTGGCTTAGATTGTAAGTTGCTTATACTTGACAAAAAGCATACTAGAAAGGTATTAGATATTGACATAACTTAAGTATGTAGTATACATAAGTCACTTATTTTTGTACTTGAAATCATATTGTTCTGGACATTTATAAATTTTCTGGAGACGAATTGAAGATTAGCAGAAGGATGTTGTTAATACTTTAAAACTCATTCATCAAGTTTTCATATATTTTAAAAAGACCCGAGGGAAGAAATGTTTTATGCCTTTTCTTGTTCAGATCATCTAATTGAAGTTGGCCGTGAAAATTTATTCCTATACTATGGATCTTATGTTAAACTAAGAAAATTATATGTAAAACATTATTAAATTAGAAAAAAATCCACCTGAAAATATTTTCATATTATGTTTTTCTTACTTTTTTATAAGTAATAAGTAAGTAGAATTTACTACCTCAAGTATTTCATTTAATTATTTAACTTTTACAAAAGTTGAATTTAGTCGTCTAAATCAAATGTACACGTTTATTTGTAATTGATATAAGCTAAAATAGGTACAAATTCTAATGAAACATCCAGTTCTGGTCGTATTGAAAATACATAAAAAAGAAAGAATAATCTACAAAATCCTACATACTTTACATACTTTGTCCTTGAGAGGATTTCTCTCTCAACTCTCACATTAGATAATATAAGCAACTGGGTGGTTTTGCAAAGTTTAATACATAAAAGACAGGTTCATCCGTCGTACGTTAAACTTCTGAGTACACGTATACTCAAAAGCTTGGATGGAAGCTCAAAGTCTTCACGATAAGAGACATGCCACTTTTTGTTTGAGAATGGTTAATGTGGCAAATTGTGTTAATAAAATTGATCCCACCTTCAGTTAGCATGTGATGAGTGCACATGTACTTTTAAGCACCAAATGCCTAATAAAGTCTGGAGTGTGCTGACATGTGAAAACATTATTTCCCATGTTTAGAATTAATACTACTAATAATATCATATTTTAAAGTATACTTTTAATAGCAGTGAGGGTGCAGTCCACCAGTCAGTAAATCAATAAAATTATGCTTTTGAAATGTGCGGAAAAGAGAGAAAGTTTGCATGGTTAAAATGTGACTCGGAATTAATCAAGTTAGCCCCACGACAAGCCGCAGAGGTATTAAAGATAATAAGTTCTAACATTTTGAGAGTTTGAAATGTTAGTTACCTGTAATTTAGGACAATTCAGGAATCTGTGAGAGTTCACAAGTTTTCATTTAGCTCAATTTCCTCTCTAACTGTTAATCAGCTTCTTAATTTGATGAACTAAATTTTTTAAAACATTCCATGCTTTCACATTTTAAAAGCACTGCGAGTATGTAAATTTTTTTGACAAGCTCAGTTAGTTCTAAATGAAATATTAATGTAATTTTTATTTTACTTTTATGATATAACTAATATACCTAAATTAATATCCACTAATATTGATAAAATAAGGAACAAAAGCAATTATGCACGAGAGAAACGATATTTAAATATTATTGATTTTCATCCAAGTGAAGTTTCAAATGTTTGGATTTCCTTCATTTTGACTCACTGGCCATGAAAAGATACCAACGTCAGGTGAATTGAGCTTGAATGTGGTGGAGGCGGCGAGTGTGAAGGAGGAGGAATAGGAGGTTAAATGGGACTTTTTACATTCAATTGCACCTTGGCATCAATAATCAAGTTCAGTGAGATTCTTCACCCTCGCATTCAAAACAGGATCATCATAATGCTAAATACATTTCTTTAAATCACTGTCTCAATTAAATTTCAAATTACAAATGAACTACAATTTAATTTACTAATTAAAAATATATACATAAATAAATTTTTTCTAATAATTACTTAAATTAAATTTTTTTGTAGAAATAACCTAAAGTTGTTTGATTTAGTGTAGGAGTATTGTATTTGAATATTTGATTTAATAAACTTGTCCAAAAACATTGGCTTTATTTTTACAAATTTTGTTAGAATATTTTTTAAGAATTTAGTAGATACTAACAAGGCATAAAGTCATACGTTATTGGTGATAATATTAGGAAACTGAATGTAAGAAAGCCGTTAGTGATGGATATTCCGATTTTGAGTTGACACGAAAGTATACAAATTGATCGTTGACCCCTTATTGCTCCTTATACACAAATGGATTTGATTACTTCGACTCGAACATTTGAACTCAATTTCATTGAGTGAGAGCTTTTTTGCGATAAAACTAAAAAGGTCTTTTGATCGAATGCGAGACGGAAATCGTTAGTAAAGAGGCTGAGCGAAAATGAGACTTTAAGATTCATAACAATACTGAATACTGTTATGTATATAAATTTAGGTAAGTATAAACAAATATTTTTAATACAATACCTTATTATTATATTACTACTGTATTACTACTTTATATTAAAATGGTAATAGAGTTCATAAATATTTTTTTAGAAAACTAATGTAATGTACAAATGAAATCAAGTCTTGGTTAGTTAATCACAATAACTAAAATACATTAAAATTTGTTTTTTTATTGAATTATATAAAACAGTAATTTTTAGCAAGCTTCCAATTACTATTATGATTGAAGTTTATAATAACAAAGTATTTATTGTGATGAATGAAAACCAATGAAGTGAACACGGATAAAATATACTTATATATATATAAATAGCCAATAAGCTAATATTTAAGCATGTTGCTGGATTATTATTATTATTATTACGTAATGAATAAAATAATGTAAATAATAACCAATAATGTAAATGACATGCTTATAAAATATTATTGGAATAGCATGTCTTTTAATGAAATGCATGATTTCTACGTGCATTTCACCTTGAGCTACCTTGAAGCCTGAAAGGCAAAAACTCCCATATCACCCATGAGATGATCCATGATGAAAAACATGAATTCATCTTCAATTGGTGCTAGTCGTTTACCTTTTATATAACTTTGATTATAGTCTAAATAATCTAACTTCAGAGTGATTCTTATTGGTACTCAATACAAATCACACTGAAGTGAGAATATTTACACTATAGGTACTTGTGGTCTCTTCCTATTTTAAAATAATAACAATAATAATTATCATAATGTACAGAGTGTTTCATAAGTTGCTTTAAATCTTCAATTAAGTTGCTTTGTAAAAATTTAAAGCAACTTATGAAACAGGCTGTATATCCCATTATTAATGGCTGGTATTATTCCTATGGTAATATAATTCTCGAATAAGGTAAAGAATATTATTTTAGGTTATAATTGTTTAG
The DNA here is from genome assembly GCA_009869795.1 of Neelides sp. FZ-2019. Lineage (NCBI taxonomy): Eukaryota > Metazoa > Arthropoda > Collembola > Neelipleona > Neelidae > Neelides > Neelides sp. FZ-2019. The sequence goes on along the minus strand of VJMY01000693.1, from coordinate 20,396 downwards.
TCGGTTAATGAATTACTAAGATAGGTTAAAAAGTACTAAATTACGGTAAAAAATATCATTTTACTATATAAATGCTAATTCTGCTTTTCAATTACTTAAGTATAAATAAAACGAATAAGCTCATTATCTTCTTCCTCAAAAAACTAAAATAATTATTTTATGTTATGATTTTATGCATACTATTTTTAACCATTAAATATTTATTATCGAAACACGTCACTCAAAATATTCTTTATATTAACCTTATTTGATTTTTACCATACTTTGGTATTTGAAAACAAGAATATATGGTAAAATAATATTCTTAACCGTAAGTCAGCATTTTTTTTTACCTTATTCGAGAATTATATAACCTTCATTATAATATTCGCCATTATTAATTTCCAGTGACAAACTACATAGTAATTTTTATCAAGTGCCAATTAATCATGATTCATGATCATCTCTTTATTGAAATTGAAATTTTTGTTAAAAATGATAAATAATGATCTAATAAAAAGTTTTATAAAATAATTAAATGTAGGTTCTATGCTTTGTGCTCGCTCATATGCTCAAAAGCGCAAATAATATTATTTTAATTAACAGAATTATTATTTGTATTATATGCTACTGATATAAATAAATATTATAGTTTGTAGAATATAATTCTAAGAATACTTCTAGTCAGTTTTAGATTACAATAACAATAAGATAAATATAAGAGTCGAAATTGGATCAACGAGACCTAACGAGAATGAGCATAAAGAAAAGAATGAAGTCATCGAAATATCGTCGCATTATGCCTCATAAACAGTAAAATTAGGGAAACTGTGCATAGGTCATCAAGACCAAGGGTGTGGTATGGTTTTCAAAGTTTTAGGAAATAAATTCATAGTTATCTCCTCTGACTTATTCTTTCTTATCAATTTGGAATTTGACGGACATTCTATATTGCTAGCATTGTAAAATTGTAATGCAGAGAGATAAAGGCATATCATTATGTTGTATATAGACGAGCAACGATAACGCACGAGATAATTTACTATTTCATTTCACTAATGAGAGGATGGGACTATGAAATATCGGAACTTCACCCTCATTACCATTTACATAGACATCCATTCGGTCATTCTTCATAAACTTTTTTCCTCGCTCTTTAATAGATACACATCCATTATTCATTTCTAGACAGTCCTCGCGAGCGAATTTTGTTTTTATACCATTCATTTAGTTTGTGTACAATGTCCATGCAGAGGATATTTGCCTAACTTCTAAATTGGCTTAAATATTGATAAACAAAATTAAATAAAGATTCTAAACTTTAAAGTTTTCATTTTCTATTCAAATTTAATTTAAGTGAATCCAATTAAGTTTTCATAGATTAGTATAGCACAAAAAGAACTTTTTTACAAATTTTTAATCATATCCAATTTTCTTTAAAACCTAAAGCATTTTAACAAAATTACCTTTTAAGTATAATTGAAAGAAAAACAAGAAGCAGATTTTAAAACTCTATAAAAAGTAATATATACACTTCTTTATTAACTATAAATGTATGTTTGATACGAGTTATTGAACAATATTTATAAAACTTGCAAAGGATAACTGCTGGTTATTCTTCAAATGATACAAGATTAGCCAAAGTCAAGTGATTCTGTGCTACATAAAATATTTATCTTTTAAAGCTGATAAATTGGAACACTTTTTCGAATGAAAATGTTTGGAGACACCAGGTAGGTTTTCAATATTATTTCGTAAATTCCTTGTTCATTGCAAAAACATTACTCAACATTTGATCAACGAAACCATTTCCGCAAATAAGTATAAGTTTTATTTATTTATTGATTTAAATTGTTTAGTCTACGTTAACTACTAACAAATGCTAGACCATATTTAAATTTTAGTATCAGAACTAAATTATTTGAGGAACATAGAAATTTTAAAGCATTTGTACGATCTATTTTATAACGCGAATAGAGTTATAAATATAGCCTGATAATTATATTGAAATTCCTAAAAATCATTATTTGTAGGATTTGGGGATATTACAATTCTTAATCTATTCAAGGATCTTATTAGAGTTCCATTATTGAATGAATGAAATGCATCATTCGAGAGGAAACCGTGGAACAATCTCAGCAGGTGTTTTGAGAGAAGTGTATAATTGGAAAATGCAGTTTAGGCTTCTGACGCGTGTTGTGTGACATCATAGAACGTAGACGATGAGTTCATCCACCTGCCGTCCCCAACTAGGTTACATTAATATTTGCATTCAAAATTCGAAAATGTTCGGTGAAAGAGAAAACGAGCACCTGAGAATTGAAGAAATCACCATTTTGAACAAATAAATACATAATCTTTGAAGGGTAAAAGGGAAATGGAACATTAAAATGTTAAGGATTTCAAGCACTCATTTGACTTCTACCACGCCGCTTTTACGCAACCCTTTTTACCCAAAGCTTTTTAAAAACAGACTCAACTCTTCGCAATTCCCAATTTTTAATCCTCCCTCCAGCCAATAATTTGTCAGGTTTATTTTGTAATAAACACAACGTAGTTCATTTTGTATGAAAATTGCATAATTTTTGCTTCTCTCTCAATCCTGAATTAAACACTTAAAAGTTGGTTTAATCTAAAACTAACGAAGGTATGGAAAATTCTCACTGCAAATTAAATTCTCGACCAGACACATTTGAACTTTTGTTTGTCAAAGTCAAGTTAAATATTTAAATAAGGCAAAAGTATTTTTGTATTTAATACTCCTGAGTTTAATTTAATTTGTTTTTGGTGTTGTTTAGAACTGATAAAGCTGTCGCCACACGTGAGTCTCCGTCGTCGTCTCTTCGGGGGACTAAGGAAGGCTAAGAGTGAAGAGACGGCGATTGATATAGTGGAAACACGAAGTCCCAACAGACTCAAGCTTCTTATGATGGGCCAGTTTGGAAGTTTCCATGCAAGACCCGGGCACAGGACAGGCAAACGGAAATCGAATCCAAATATTTTATTAGATCCGTCGTCAAGTCCTATAAGTGAATTGGATTCCGTGTCTCCGGTGGCAAGTACCCTTCGTACGACGTCTCAAATACATCGGAGGTCAACCACGAGTTTAACTCTCCTGTTCAAAAGACGACGGTGGAGAAAACGGCGAGGTTCATTAAGTGCCTCATTCAATCTTAATGAAAATGACATAAAGGTACAATTATATGGATTTTCTACTAATCCTCAAGTTAGATAGAAATACTAAATAGACTAGCTATTCATTATTCAGCTATTCACTTGTAATGACCACCTTTTCAACTCCAATACTTTTTCTCATAGTCACTCGCTCAAAAAATGTTTACTCTCAAGTTCTTTGATGTCTACATACAAATTTTCCTTCATTATTCAATGATTATATAGACCTAAGCTTGCACCAGAAGAAAAAACATCAAAGAAATAGAAATTATTCATTATTTTAATCATTTTTACTTAATTAAAGAGTAACGACTTGTGTAGTAACAAAAAAGCTAAACGGAATGATAAAAATCATAAAGAAAGAATAAAAATGAGCTCATGACATAAAGCTAATTTTATTATGAGTTGATTAGTGTTGCATTTGAATGAGAATTAATTGGGAAGGTCAATTTGAAGGTGGAACTTCTGAACGTGAACTTGGCGACTGAAGAAGAACTGATGACATTGCCAGGAATCACCCGAACCCTGGCACGTAACGTTGTGAATCACCGGCAGTTGATCGAAGGGTTTCGCAAAATCGAGGATTTGGCCCTCGTCTCTGGAATGGGAGCCACGAAGCTTGATATGATACGCCCTGAAATCTGCATCTCTAAAAGAAAAAATTTAAGGTTTTTGCATTTTCCTCGTTGAAATTCCTTTAACTATTGTAATATAAGTATAAGTACATCTGAGCGTATAATCAGGTCTCTTATTCTAGTCTCATCATGTTACATAAAGTAAATGTGCCTATATTTACATAACACTCTATCACTTTAAATATCATTTTTATTTTATGCTTTACAACTTTATTGGAGGTATCAATGTTATTGCTAATAAAGTTCAAATGGGCATATAATCAGTACTTTTATTAATCAATTGTAATTTCTAATCTTTTTATTTAATAACTTTGCGAAATAGTTAAATGTTCAAAGTTTAATGTCTAGAGTTAAATAATTTTATTTTCCTTCAATCTATATTTATTCTTTTGTTCAAATTTAACACAATTTCAATTTTCTTGTCCTTCATTTATATGATGTATTAAAAGTTTAAAGTAAATTTCCTGTTGTTTTCCTCTGTGAGTAAAAACAAGAGATTTTTCTATATGACTTTCCAAAGCTAATGGCTGTTACAAGAAAGATCCCAGAACAAATCCCCGATTCTGTATTTAACATTTGATATGAACTTTATGTCTTCATGCAAAAATTATTTTTAGACCTTCACAGTCAGTAACCCAATTTTGCTCAAGTTATACCATCATAACCTTCGTTTGATTTTATCGTCCGCATTAATTTCATTATTTGAAATTTAAGGAAAGTTTCTCTAAACATTTAATGAGTCTTCGCATCTTGTTTTGACAGCCGAAATTCTTCAAAGACGAATTCTCTCGAGAGCCTTCCAAGTGCCGTCGAATCACTGAGATTGAGTCGGGGCGTCAAACCGGTAAATATCAACAGTGCGACCGTGTTCGATCTCATGGGAGTGAATGGAATCAACCAAGCACTGGCAGCTCGGATCATCACGTTCCGAGAGAGAAAAGGGCTATTTAAAACAGTTGACGAACTGAAAAATGTGGGGATGAGCTATAGAAGGTTGAGGGCAATTCGGGGATATCTCACTGCGGATTCTACTGAAGGCTCAGAAAAGGGTTCGCTCTGCTCAAACAATAATTCTCCTGGGCCAAATAAAAATGATCATCAGAATGGTTACATCAATAAAGGTTTCATAATAAAAATACCAAAAGTTTTCTTTAACTTAAATATTTATAAACTATTTCTTTCTCTTGAATACGTTTCACGAGCTCATGACGTACTTATTTATTTTTTATTAAACCAAAGTCCGCAATAAAATTTACAAATGAAATATTACATTTGGAAAGAAGTTTTAAAGGTCAGAACTTTATTTGATAAAGCAGGTCATTCAAGAGCCAGCTCAGTTCAAAGAATCCAAGAAGAAAAATTTGAACAAAGTTCTCTCAGGAGTCATGAAAGTGAAAATCCAGTGATCGAGCCCAAAGACGATATGAAAGACATTTTTGAGCTCATGTCAGCCCGATCGTCAAGACCTCCCAAGCGCTCCTCGTTCAACAATACTGAGAACGGTCTTCCGGCTTATCGGATCGCAACGTGGAACTTGGAACAACTCACTTCTGAGAAGATAGAAAACCCCGGAGTCCTTGAGGTCTTCACAAGGACGATCCTAGAAAATGGGTAAATATTTGACAAAAAGTACAATTCGACATGATATTACTTGCATGCAATTACATAAATAAATATATAATTTATGCTCATGGTACATACTATTTAGTTTCTCCGTGGTTGCCGTTCAAGAGATCTATGATATCAACTCTCTAGACAAGGTTTGCTTGAATCTTTTTATCATTAACTCATTTCTTTTATTAATATATATAATTTCTTTTCATTGATTCTTCCTGTTTATATAAATTTTTTTCATTTTATATAAATTGATTATAGCGAAAGTATACATTTAGTTTCATTTATTAATTCTGAAAAGTGAAAAGTTTCTTGAACCCTTGTTAAAATGTTTTAATAGAATCAATCATAATATAGAATGAATTAAAATACATTTAAAAGGGATTATATAGAGTAAATAAGTAAATATAAAAGAAGAGATTGGAATGATTTTACGCACATGTTATTTCTGGATCATGTAATAGGGTCATGAAGCCGAGTGATACTATCAAACTTCGCATTTACATTCAATAGGATTTTTTTGCCCAGTGTTGATAAATGAATCGAATAGCAATGAGGTGCAGGGGATGACGTTTCCCCTTTAATGTTCCCCTTAAAATTAAATGTTACGTCAAAGATGAATTAGTGTGGATTTTACGGATGAGCGAAAGCGCCTCAGAACGAGACAACTTTATAAGATGATGAATGACTAATGGGGTTTTTGGCTTAATCTCTTCTACTTTGAGCCAGTTGACATCACTTCTCTATACCAGAAACTCTCAAGTCCTCACAATTGAAATATATTTAAAGATTCCCAGAGTGTATTCCTTAACCCAAAGTGTATTCTCGGAATGGTTCGTTAAATCTCTTCTACTTTTATTTATAGAAAATTGAGGAATATTGTGTAAGGGAGAAGAATCCCTTTGACTTGCCCTCCACTTGCAATTTCCCTCACAATCAGCCAAGTTTATAAATACAAATCAAGATTGTATCTTTCATTTATTATGTGAATATAGAACTAGCTAGAACTTCAAGTATCAGATGATTGGAATAATATTTCATTTTTAAGTAGATATTTATGCTATGAATGAATAAAATATTGCTCACTTAAGCATAACTTGTAAATATAAAAAATACATAAATATGCAAAAGGTATATACTATGAAGGGAAAGTGAAATATGGATAATATATACAAGAAAGGTTATGGTTGCATATTTTTATCATCAAAATAAATGGGAGGGTTTGAGTCAAATTTGAGATTGATTGATCATTCATTTTTCCAGATATGCACAGAACTGAATTCTCCACGACACGAAGTTGGTTGCGTTGGGAAGTGGCGGAGCCTCCTACACAAAGACCCCATCCATTTCACAAAGGTTCTCCACTTTAACATCCATTAACGTAGAAGAGTAGTGGCTTACATAGTTCTGATTTTGGAAAAAGCTCTTTTGAGACTCAAAGTCTCTTTCTATTGATTAAATCTAAGTTTAGACCCAAAGGAGCTTATTCTAATTAAAATCCCTCCATTGAAGTTTCTTAGGAGATTCTCTAAGTATTTTTGACTCAAATATAGTATCCTTATGCCCTTAGCGTTTGTGTCTCCAGTGGAGAGTTCTGTCGTCTTGTCTTTCATTTATTATCTTTTTGTTCTCACCTTATTTATATTCCGGTGTATTTGGCTCAATGCTCAACGAGATAAATATTTAAAATTCTCTTACGTAATTTGAGCATATCCGTTCTGGTCTAGATACATAATACAAAGCAGAGATCTCTTCTCTATGATACTGATAGTTTTCAGATTGGCATTATTTTTCAGTTTAACTGACATCTAGATACATTGTTACTTTGTTACAAGTTTACTAATAGGATTATATAGCTAAATAGATTATGCAATGAAATGAAATGACTTTGACGAACAAATAAGATTTTTGAAAATTGATTTATGTATTTTCAGACGATAAATTTATGAAATAATAACTTAAGTCAAAGACCGACCTGAAAGAATGTTAGGAGAATTTTTTGAACAGGCAGCTTAATGGAATGAATGATTGACATTTGGCAGGGAGCTTCGCATTTGGGGATTCTCTTCAATGGAGAATTTGTGGAGGCGGCTTCAATACTCGAATCTGATGATTTCTCATCTTTTAAAAATGGAAGTTTATGGCAGTTTGGAATTTTCAAAATTAAGGTATATAAATATGTACACCTCATTAAATATCTTTATTTGGTAAACCATCGTAAACTCAAAATTTATGACGAAGACTAATTTTTCTTTTTTATAGATGAAGAGCGGCTCATTGGCTCTTGTCAATGTCTGTGCGAATCCTTTCAGCAATTCGCATTCTGGAAATGGGCATGTGAATGCTGAACGCCCGAATGTTAATGCAGCTCTTGAGAAAATAGTCAAAGACGAAGAATTGCTGGGTGGAATTATCACCGGTCATTTTACTTTCAACTCTGCAGAACATGGTAAAAAACACATTTTAGATCTATATTGTCATTCATTAACATAATTAAAAATTAATGATGATTAATAATATTTCATTAGGTAAGATTTGCCTATCAAATATTAAAAGCATTGCAATTTATTCATATAAAATATTGTACTTTTTTGCAGGCTTAGGTTGCTTGAAGGATAATAAGAGGGTTTGTCCTGATGAGTTAGAAGACCAAAATATTCCATCAAGCCTCTGGACTACATCTGGGCTAAAAGAACATCTGACTGGTTCGTTCTTGGAACAATGATTTCAATGTTTATAAAAATATGATTTAACATTGAGAATGACGGGTGATTTTAGGAAGCTGCGGGCTGGTTGAGGAAGGTCTCACCCACCTAGCAATCCCAAATGGCTGGAGTTGGGGTGGCAAAGCCTCTTCACATGGCCCTCTTTGGGCAACCTTTTACAACATCCCACGCATCACGGCAATTACAATGAGTGATGACGAAGACGAAGTTGACGTTGGGGATATTCCGCTTCCAAACATCTCTGCCCTCGCAAACATCGAAAACATTGAAGAGAAATTGCCAGCAAGCATTCTCAAGTTCCTCCCGGATTACAACATTGATTTGATTTCTCAAAAAGACTCTTGACTCTCTTTCAGGCATTAATTTTATTCAAGCTGGATGGCTTTTATTTATCAATATTTCATTATTACATATCTAAAAGTATAAATTTCCTCGTACTTTATTATGTAATCCTTATCCAACTAATGTTTCAAATTGTGTGATTTTAGAAATTATTTATTATAGTAGCTTAAATTGAAAGTTTGCTCTTAGTCTTGTGGCAGACTATGATTATATAGCAGTTAAAGCTAATTTCTACCTTATAACTACGTTTAGTATTCAAAATCAAGTGCTTTTGCAATTTTAACGATAATATTTATAAATGAAATCAGGGTTTGTACTTAAAAACCTTTCGCGTTGTCGTAAATAAACTATTTTATTATTTAGCAAACTTGTAGGAATGAAATGCTGTACCTATTATTACCATTAAATTAATTGGTATTAATAATACATTTGTATTGTACATTATATGAATGAAATTAATGTATTATATGGTCTAAAATCTAAAATTAAATATTGATAAAATAAAATGTTGTATGATCAACGTTATAAATACATACATAATTTTAATGGAAGGTAAAACAATTAATTAAAACTGCAATATATTATTTAGCAATTCTTCGGATAATTTTAGAAAAATATATTTAAGTTAATTGTTTATTAATAATTAATAAACCCGACACTCACTCTCTGTAGGAATTATATATATAAATTATTATTATTATTGTATCTAATTCGTTGAAGGTATTACTGTTTTATATTAAATTGCATTAATAATTAAAATAAATTCTCTAAAGATGTAATGAATAATTCACTATAAAAATGATAATATAAATTGAGCGTTGCGCGTTGGCACGCACGGCACGTTGTATGACACGTTGGATTATTTTGGCCATTTTAAAGACTATTTAGTCAGAATCGTATAATATATTTATTAGTACTCTCGTTGATACTTAAATATTAATAAAATGTGTATAAATTATAACTATTATATATAAAAAGGAATATTGGTTGAAAAATTACTTATCTAAATTCATTGTGAGTATAAATTAATTTATCCTTTTCAAAGGAACATTGTGAATCATGAGATTTAAATTATATAAAATAGCAAATTGTGTACACATTTTCTAAATAAGTAAAATAAGTAAAACAAATAAAGAAATTCCGATATAAAGTTCAGTATAAAAATATATAAAAACGTTAATATATCTAAAATATACCTACAATTAAAAATGTGTTAGTGTGCTCAACAAGCACAATTAAAAATATAATGTAAATTATTATAACAACAAATTGACAATTTTTTCTTCAATTCTATTCGCTGATTGCCAAATATCAAAATTAAATAAAAGTTTTTAAATTTACGAGTCTCAATCTCAATTGACAATACACATATTTAAATAGCATACCACGAAAAAAATTTTTCATATTTAAAATTAACATCCTTTATTCCATTATCAATACATTATGCATTAAATGAATAATAAACTTAATATTAGTGCGAAGTATTATCTGTATAAAATGTTCTTGAAGGTGTACAAGTTGAATTCTAAACTTTTTGTCCACTTCAAAGAAAGCAGCACTCGAGTTATTCGTATTCCTACTCCAATCGCCCACTGCACCTTGGTGATGAAGAACAACACACGGCGACCTGTTCTTAAAGTGTTAAGCCATACCTTGAATGGCTCAGTCTACCGTCCGCTTCGTATGGAGCATAACAAAAATAGTCAACAGTTTATAAGACATTTTATACAAACAAAGGAAGATTAACAATTTTTTACTTTCTCTCATTCTAATTTAGTGCCTGGGTGGAATTAATCTCCAAATCATCTGCCAGCTTTCACCTTGAGAAATCTAAAATAATTATATTATTAACCAGTTTTAGCTATATTTCTGGAGCATTACGTAAATTGACATCTTATAATCAAAGACAGAAAGTTTTGTTTTGATCTAAAGTTTAGGTTGAGGAAAGTCATAACTAACCTGTCTTTTTCCTATAAATAATGTTTATCCATAAAGTTCCGGGAAATAAATCGACGTAAGCCGAGAATATGTAGCAGTAGGAAGTAATTAAGAGAAAGGTCAAGGAAAATTAGGATTTGTGAGATGGTCTAAGAACACGATGATGAATCGATACAAGACATTAGGGCCTCTTGGGGATGGGACGTACGGATCAGTTGTTTTGGGGCAAAGAATCGACACAGGAGAAAAAGTCGCTATCAAAAGGTCATATCTTTCACACCTCTTCTCCCCTCTCTCCAATATTTCGATAAATTCATTTCACCCTTCGTTTACCCCAACGCAATCAATATTTTCTTGTTTCTCAACAGAATGAAAAAGAAATACTCGACATGGGATGAAGCAATGAGCCTCAGAGAAGTTAAGGTTGGAAATTACTTTAACTTCCTCATATCATTTATTTAAACTATGCGAAGTTTAATATTGACAAACCATTTATAATTGTAGTGTTTTATGAGGAGTTACATAAAATCCATATTTCACCACTTACATAAAGTTACCTATTGTCAGTCAGTGATGTTTGGCATCATTAGTATTAATAGTACAAAATGTCATTACTAATTAGTCAGCTCTGGAATTGCCATTAATGGCAATTCTCATTCATTTATAACATTTTTTATTTTTATAAATTAATATGTTGTTCCTATTAGAGAAAGGCAATAATGCACTCAGGTGGGAAACATAAGGCAGACAGAATTTTGTTAGGCATTAACACAAAATTAAGTCCAATACAAGGTTCGAAGCACCATTCCAAGAGCTACAACGCTCTAATCGTTGAGTTTTGATTTATCAATTGTGCTTCGAATGGTTAAATGAATTAGGCAAAATTCAATCAATCTTAAGGTACACAGAACTTCTCTGATACCCATGTTAGGAGCTTTATCTTTCGAACAACGCTCTCGACGATTTTAGAAAAATTCGATGTTTAATTTTATTTAACCACAATTAAGAATTTCGGGAAGGGAAGGACCTTGAATGTAATTTAATGAGAAAAATGGAATTCCCATGCGTTTCCTGATAAAACAACTCTTTTCGTTTGTGTGAACATTTCGTATATTGCGGGAAATTTTCCGAGTTTATCATTGAAATCGCTTCATTTTCAATATCTCTTTGATTCTCCGAAATGGAAGAAAGGTTTCGGAGGATCAAAGAAATATCTCATGAGGCGAGCAAAAGAGAAAAAGGGCTCGTTCCACGTACTTTGCACAAATCGGCTCTCGCTCTTTCCTTGCCTTTTCAAGAATATCTAAAAATTCCTCCAAGATATTTTGAAAACCTAATTTTCTCAGCCCGTCCATTTTTTAGGTATAAGTTTAATATCTGTCATATTCGTATTCCAAGTAGTTATCGAACTGCGTTTAGTTCTAGACCTCACAGAGTGGACTGGCTGAGAAAATTAGAATTTCAAATTATCGTGGGTATTGTAAACGGGGGGATTTTTTAAAAATATTCTTGAAAAGGCAAGGAAAGAGAAAGAGCCGATTGTGCAAAGTACATGGAGCGAGCGAGTAAGTCCAAGTTATAAATATACATGTTGTAATTATAATTTATCTATAATTATTAGCTAATTATAATTTTAACTAACTCCTTTGCCGCGTAACGTATATAGCTAGTTATTAAATTATATTAGCATTCTATGATTTATAAATTCTATGATTTTAATGAAGAAAAGTATAATTTGATCAAATATTATGTAATAGTATTATGTAATAGTAAGGAGAATAGCTTTGTTAACAATTTAATGAAGAACGGTGGTTGCACCATTAAAGATAAGCTTTTACTCATCATTTCTATTCAATTGTCGACTACTTTTAGTAGGTAATACATGTATCTCGTATAAATGTTAGAAGCGCGTTCGTTATATTGTTAAAATAAATAGTCTGAACTGTATGAAAATCTAATAAGGAAGTAAAGAAAATGAAATAGCTTTCTTCAAAAGATAAGATTCCCAATGACCCAAAGAAAAGGCATGTCACGGTGGGGGCCTTTTGATGAATAATTAAAACATGGCACGCTGACATGGAATTATATTCTCATACATATTAAAACATCCGGTCCTTCATTGTTCTTTACAGTCACTGAAGAAACTGAGCCACGCGAATGTCGTGAAGTTGAAGGAAGTGATTCGAGAGAATGACACCCTGTACTTCGTCTTCGAGTACATGAAAGAAAACCTTTATCAACTCATGAAAAGCCGATACGAACGAGGGTATTGACACAACACAAAAGGAACCCCAAACTCCGATCCATTTCCAAATAACTTTTTCCCCACAATTCCAATTTGTTAAGTAAATGCATTATAGAATTTTCTTATTGGCTCTTACTTTCATGATGAACTAACCATTTCTTATGTTATGTATCGTCAGATTCGTGTTGGTTGGTTCAGTGATTATTTTTTTACTTTCTCTTCATTTTCACTATCATATGCCTCAATCTAATTGTCAATATTGGAAATGCAATAGGGTTATAGAGTCAGAGTTCCACATTCCAAACTATTCCCAATCTTATCTCCTCGTTTCAAAAATATAATGAATAGAAAAGCATGTAAGTGAAAGTTATGAATTTTTCCAGCGAGAAAATATTTCCGGAAGACGTCATCGCCAATATGATATATCAAATACTAGAAGGACTAGCGTTTATGCATAAACATGGATTCTTTCATCGTGACATGTATGATTTCTAATTAAAATAATAATACAATCTTAATATTAGACACACAATAGCTATTTCTATTTCTCCTATAAACTTCTTTATAGACAATAGTAAATTTTAATTAAAAATATCATATAGGAAACCGGAAAATCTACTTTGTATGGGACCAGAACTAATCAAAATAGCGGATTTTGGTTTAGCTAGGGAAATACGTTCAAGACCTCCTTATACCGAATATGTTTCGACAAGATGGTAAAAATTAGTTATTGATTTTAAGGAATTTTTATTAATACTTTCTGCATCATAATTTCATAATCAATATTAAAGATTTTGATTGCACAACAAGGCTCCTGCTGCATTCGGTTAAATTCTTTCATTTAAACATTTACAATTTAGAAAAAAGGATGCTTTTTGATTTAGGTATCGGGCCCCAGAAGTTTTACTACGAGCTCCTTTCTACAATAGCCCTATTGATATTTGGGCTGTTGGTTGCATAATGGCCGAACTCTTCACTTTCCGTCCTCTTTTCCCCGGCACAAGTGAAATCGACGAAATCTTTAAGATTTGCTCCGTTCTCGGGACTCCTGATAAGGTTCTTCTTTTCATTATTTTATATAACATACTTTCTTTGTATTCCCTCTTTACAAACTCTTTAAACTTTTTGCTCTATTTACTTTCTAAGACCTTAGCATGTAGTGTATTTTCTTTATTAGTTTTTTCGGTCATACTCACACTCCCATGTGTGGGTTGTGGACTAAAGAGTCTGTAGAAAGTAGAGTTCTAGGTCTTTGCTTTCATCAGAACTTTATCGGTTTCGTCATCAGCAGTCTGAATTCTTTGTATCAAACCAATCAACACAATAAACCCGGTGCCCCATTTTTACTTAATGTATGCTCACTAGCCCAAATTTCCCAGCTTTTGTCACACTATGTATGTAACTTATTTACCCTAGAATACAAAGTTATTGATAAATAGATTTTAGCATTAATTGCAAATTTATGCCAATAATGGGAGTAATTTTGTTTATGTATCTATTTGAATTTAATGTCACCCTTTCGCTCCACTCTAATTCAAACTAGGTTATTCGTTAATACATTTATTTATTAAAGTCTTTATATTTTATTTTTATCATTTTATTGCTCCTATAAGCTTGATTTTATTTGTTAAGGATAATGAAAGATGAAAGGAAAGTTGGGAGAAACGTGGCTCTCCATTAATAAATAATTAATAAAAAATTAATATTTTAATGTCTAAAAATATTACCAGATGGATTGGCCAGAGGCATTTGTTTTGGCGAAGCATATGAATTTGAAGCTTCCTCAATTTGACTCAACTCCTTTGAGAAAGATCATACCCAACGCGAGTCAAAATGCCATTTTCCTTATCGAAGACATGCTACGGTGGAATCCCAAACAGCGACCGACCGCTAACCAATCCTTAAGGTGAGTCTCATCGTTCCATACTTTCATTTCCATGCAATGTTCGGGAATCAATAATTCATCACCATCACTCAATAAACAGACGTACATGCAAGCATAAATATCAAATTGATGCGTGGTTGACAAAAATGCTCTGATATAGACCTTAACCCATATCATGATTGGTGAAAGACAAAAAAATGTTTCTTCAGCAGCAAAATTCAATAATAAATAATAACCAGTCATTAAAAAGAAGTTTAACTTTATAGTTCAAGAAAGATTTCATGTAGGAACGCTTAATTGCTTTTAATGAGTAAAATGAGCTTCATAATTTAATATTGTATCCATATTCCTATAATTCCTTTTGTTAACTAAATTCGTTTCCCATTATTTAACCAACTTACAGTAAAAGTAAAAAATTAACTGAAAACGCTTTATTAAGGCACATTAAGATAATCTCTCACTGTAGACGTTGAGGATATAAATAATTTAATCAATAATGAGATCTTTATGATATTAAAAAATCAATAGTCTCTTAACCTAATGAACTAATGGATGAGATAAGAGAAATTGACGTTAAACTCTAAGTTATTATAATTTAATAAGGTATGCGTTTTTCGGGAGCATTCGTCAAAGACGGAAAAGCAGCACTGCTGGACCAGAAAGATCTCAACCTGATCTGTTGACACAGACACTTGTGATGACCCAACAGCCTCAGACTCAACCTCAAGTCAACGTTAACGTTCCATTTGGTCCTCCCAAAATGAATTTCGACCCTTTAAACATCTACGAAAGGAAAATCAGCTTTGGAACCGTCGGACCTCTTCGTGACGAAAATATTGACCCACTTGACGAGTAATTAGTCAAATTCATCATTCTACGCTTTATGCTTCCTTGTATTGACCCAAGAGTGTTACACTTTTAATATTTTTATTGTGTTGTAGCATAACATGAATGATTATTTGCTAACGCTGAATGAGTAAAAAGCATATGAATTTGCATGCTCGGGTACGAATTAAGGGCATTGAGTGCCTAGTCTACTCTGTTAAGAATTTACCCAAACAATTGTTAATCTTACGCCTAATGGTTATATAGGAACTTAAACGAGCTCGAAAAGACTTTCGGTGGATTTGGGCGAAAAGGCGCCTATGCAGACTCAGTCATAGGGCTAAGAATGCCAAATAAAGAGGAAAATAATAAAAGCGAGCGTTCTTCATTGGCCCAACTCGAAAACAACTCTCTCGCACGCTACATTTCCGGACAGGCAAATGCCAAATCCCTTTTTCAGCAGCCCTCAGGTTCGTAAATAACAATTATTAATAATAGGTTAAGCAGCTTTTGAGTCCTTTAACCTTCCTGCACACTTCAACTAAAATCGAATATAAAATAAGCAAGAGCCATTTTTATTTTGCCACAGGTGTGGAGATGAGCTTAATCTTAAGTGGACGATCCAATGTCCCCAAAGGACCAACAGTCATTCAGAGTAGCTACATCCGGAATCCTCACTCTTTCCCTTCTTCAACATACGAGTCTAGGAAGAGTGCCTTCATCCAAGGAGCTGGAAACTTTGGAATTAAAACTAAACCCGTGGCTGCGTTAGGCCGAATAGATTGGGCAGCAAAGTACTTGACTTATGGCCAAACCTAATTAATTATCCTAAATATTTAAAATGTTTTAAATGGACTGCTTAATTAATAACTATAAATACTGTGAAATTATTTTCATTTCAATTATTTGATTAAATTAAATAAAGGAAGCTTATTAATAAAATTAATGCAAACCTATGTAATAATACTATTTACAATTATTAATTAGAAATATGAGAAAAAAGAGAATGAGAAATTAATTAATTCATTTCGTCGGTTTTATAAAAAGTTTATTGATCTATAAACATTAATTATTAAAGGATTTACTAATGTAATTTGTAATTATGAGAAAACGTTAAATACAAAACGAATGTAATTAGTAAATAAATACATTAATACACATAATATAATTAAACTAAATTGTTTAGAAAGTCAAATGTAATTCAATAAAATTCCAACCTTACACTTAACTTCACTATTAACATTAATACAACACAAAAAATCGTAATTATTTAAAAAGCATATCTTGTCCTGATATCTTCAAGCTTTTTAGCAACTTCATTAGTAGTTCTATCGAGATCTTCGCTTATGCTTCTTTGTTTCGTTGGATCAAGCGAATTAAATTGTTCACATAAGTCTCCGTCAATGACATTCTAAAATAAAAATCATGATCAAAATATTCATATTTATTATTTAAATATTCAATTTTATATCTTTAAAATTGAGAACTTTTATAAATCTTGGCTTACTCTGCAGGGAAAATAATAAGATCTATAAGAAAGATGATCACGTCCGCAAAGCGGAGGATTCTCGCTCCTCATATGCATATCGAGATGCTGGAAGAAATCGTGATCTTCATGTGAGGTGAATGGAACTAAAATTCCAACCGATCCGCTCAATGTAGTATAAACCAAAGACTCGTTTCCTCCAGGGATCAAAGTAGCTTTCTAAAATATAAAATTGTGATTAGGAAATGCTCATTTAAACATCTGATAAAAGGTGCTTTAAAGACGTATCGTCAGCTTAGTTATGATAATCATTAAATCAGGTGAAACACGGACTAAAATTTCATCACGTTCATTGTGTAAATAAACATTCTCATTCGTGGCTTCGGATTTACCTGGAGCGATAGAATTGTCTCTCCCACATAAAAGCTACACAAAACTTCCAATTTGTTTGAAGCTCCACTTAGAAGTCCACGGTCCCATAAAGCTTTCGTTCCCGAGGGATCCTCATCCACATCATCTGAAGTATTTGACGGAAGCCTCAACTATAAAAATACAATAAACAAATTAATTTCTCTACATTAGCTTTTGGTTCCTCCAAAGTCTTATGATGTTCAAGTAAAATATGAATACTTACAACGGCAATATTTCCAAATTTGTCTGCAACCGCAACCGTATCATAATCAAGAACGCAGGAAGTCGTGACCCAACGTGGATTCGTTTCATCTGCGAAAAGGACAAGTTGATTCTCTTGGCGCTTATATTTAATGAAGTGAACACTTTCTTGAATGTCCGACACGTAAATCCGAGATCCCATCGTCGCAATGTGAACGATCATATGAGGAATATGCTATAATAAAAGTAAAACAAATTAAGTTTTGCTAATACAATAAATCATGCACATAAAATCATAAAAAATCATTTAGGATTAGATAGCTACTCAGTACTGCAGAACACCAAAGGTCTTCATTCAATAGTCAGTGGTGTAAGTTTACATCATCGTTATAATTATCATCAATTACTTAATAAAAAACATCAATGGTCCCTTACCCTATTTTCACTCTTTCTCAGGAGTTTCTTTTTTCCGTAGTCATACAATCGTAGAGCATTCCCAACACCAACAAGAACTTTTCCTTGGTAAGATGTCATTGCATATGGAACTTCGTCGATTAAAGTTTTATGAATAAAGTCCAATTGAGTACACTCGGAATTTATCCTATTTAAATAAACAAGTAAGAGTTAGAAAAACCAGACTAGTCAAAGTTTGAAATAGAATTAATAAAAAGTGTCATTCCATATTACTTGTAAAGGTAGAGATAAGAAGAGTTGACAGCTCGTGGAACGAGCTCGAGGCCCTTTGTAATGCCAACAACGAGGTATTGAGTATATTCTCCCTGGGATTGGAACTTGCAAAAGGCCAAGCTGTGAAAGAAATTCATTATTCATAAACCTTCATCACTACCCACTTCAATGAAAGAGGATAACTATTAATTATTTAAAAAAAATGGTCTATATCTTATGTGAATTAGGCTAAATACCTCATGGCTGCTTCATTCTGTTCAAACCGGTGCAAGAACAGGGTTTTCCCTTCAATGGGGTCCATAATGCGTAAAATGGAAGCCCACAATCCATTGCCGGCTTTCGGTGCTCCAAATGTACCTTCAGGAAGATCTTCGTTCAAAAAGGCGTCTGCCATTTCTTTTGCCAATTCTTGCTCGTCAGGCCCAGCTGCTTCTCTCATTTCCTAATGAAATAAACAAAATAAATACAAACTAAAATAATTGTGAATTCTTAGTAAATTAATGATTTTTAACGAAATGAGCAATATAAATATGATAAATTATTACATCAGCCATTTGTACTCTTCTTTGGCTTTTGACAACATCCGTGTAGGCATTATGGTCCGTTTCGATAATAATCAAATTGCCCGTCTCGACGTGAATAACGAATTTCTTAGGGGTATATTCTAATGGAAATGACATTTGGTTAAAAACAGCTCCTAATTTCTCCATCGCCAAAATCCTCAAGGTATTGGTGGAAATGGCGACGACTCCTTCAGGACATTGTTCAGATGAGAAGCCGGACGCATATTCGAGTGTTTCATAAGATAATGGAGTTAAGTGAAATCTGTAATTTAATACAATAACTTGAATGATCATCATTCCAAATATAAATAATGTAACTAATTATATGATTTAACAAGATCAGTGTGTATAACTTGTACTAATCACAAAACATCAGCGTGAAAGGCAACTCAAGTTTTATATCATCATTTTATCTTATAATGTTTATAAATATTTTTAATAAAAGTTACCTATTTTGGAAGTAATAAGAAAGCCACGATCGACTCGACATGGCCAAGACTGCTTCTCCTCCTTGCATTTTTATCCTAAAAAGCTTGACTGGTCTTGATCCTAAATAACGAGTTCGGGTGTCGGCCAAATCCCCAGTCACGGGATCCAATATCGTTCTAAGTAATACGCCGTTTTCAAGCCCAATATTAAGATAAATGACCCCTTGTTGGGCATCCTCAGTTCCACCCATTTCTGCTATGCAGAGAGACTCAGCAAGGGCAGGAAGGGCTTGCATACTCAACGGAGATAAACAATCCTAGATTCAATAAAAACATTTAAAAATCTAAATAAAATGTATTTAAATAAAATAATTTAAGAAGTCATTTTTAATGAAATTCAAAGACTCACGAGAGGATCTAATGAGATGATTCGAACTGTGCTGTCAGCAAGACCAACTGATAAAAATCGAGATCGCTGCTCTCCAACAGGCACAGAACCCAAACTCATGCAAAGAACATCTGCTGGCATTTCCCTCCGCTCGGTGTACTCATTCAGTTGTCCAGTCTATAAGAAAATTCTCAATTAAGAAATTGTTCATTTAACTGTTTAGAAATTATCACTATTGAAATATTTTGAGAACGTGTTCCCATTCTATCAGTGAAGGCTAAACAAAGTGTTTAACCCAATGGTTTTGATGGGAATTGATCTTGCATTGATTGACACATTATCCACCAATTGTTAAATAGTGGCAATAACCTTTCAGTGCAATGCCTAACAAAATACTAATTTACTAGAAAATAACTTTTTGAATTGAATCCATAAAATGTTATTTGTTCAAAATGCAACGAATTTACAAAGAATTAAAAAAAATTCATACCGGGTCCATTTCAAAATAAACGAGTTCACCACCAGTAAGAGCAATGACGACTTGTCTCTGATTGACAGCACAGCGGAGAATCGATCTTTTTCCTGGAGCCTTCCATTCGTTGACTCGCTTATCTGCTCGAATGTGACGAATACCATCTGGATAAATCTAAAAACATAATTAATTAATTCTAATAATCCCAATTTATATTTTGCTTTTTCTATCGTTTAAAAAATTTGTAGCATCTTTTGTGTGAAAAATGAAATGATTGATTCAAGATTGTGCAATAGAGAAGAAGCCTTTTACTTTTCTACACCTATAGCACTTTAACACATAATGCTAGTAAAAAAGTGACTCTAGGCTTGATGTTTTACAATTCAAGAGCTAATAT